>WYDI02146001.1:0-134010 GCA_009867235.2 Psittacus erithacus
TGGGAGATACCTGGAAGGGCTAGCTCTCTCTGCTCGATCAGCTAGTGGTGATTGTATTCTCTTCCCTTGTTATTTCCCTTATCATTGTTATTATTGGTGGTAGCAGCGGCAGTTTGTGTTGTGCCTTGGTTGCTGGACTGTTCTTATCTCAACCCGTAGGAGTTACATTCTTTTGATTCTCCTCCCCATCCCTCCTGGAGTGGGGAGGGAGGGATGGGGCGGACAGGTTGTGGGGGGGAAAAAAAACGAGCAGGCTACATGCTTTTCTGATTTACGACTAAGCTTAAACCACGACAAGATGCAAGTTTTCTAAGCTGTTATTTTGCTTTTTGTGCCATAACAGGGATGTATGTTCAGTCAGTAGAAACCATATGAAGTTCCGTCCTCAATACTGCAGCAATTCAGTGAATCAGCCTGATGCAGTTATGGTAGAACCATTTGTGATGTATTCTTTTATTACATTGACAGAACTTCATTTTGAGGGGGCTGTAGTTTTAGGTGCACTTAGATATTCCACAGTGAAGCAGTAAGATGACCTTTTCTAGTATGCGGGATTCGTGGCACCTGTACTTAAGAATAAGGAATTGTTAGGCTTCAAAAGGAACGCTGCAAACTTGTTCTGACTTTTTTCGCACCCTCCCATTCCATCTGTGTAGTGTGGGACAGCGCCAGCTGGTGTGCCTGGCACGAGCTCTGCTCAGGAAGTCCAAAATCCTGGTTTTAGATGAAGCCACAGCTGCTGTTGATCTTGAAACAGACAAGCTTATACAGTCAACAATAAAGTCTCAATTTGAAGAATGTACTGTATTAACTATAGCACATCGTCTGAACACAATCATGGACTACACAAGGTAAAGCAATACCACCTTTATCTTGAAGAATGGTATGTGTGAACTGCACTATGCTCCACTTAAATGAGCATCTTTGTGTTTGCTAAATGTTTGCCAGTGCGTTTTTAGCCGCCTCTCCAGAGAGCTGCTAGAATCCCTGTTTTGATGGGTGTGATGTGCATGTTCTGGCTTGTGGTGGCTGTGCTTGGGCTAGGGAGCTCCCTTGTTATGCTGCTGTTGTGCCATTCCTGTCCAGGCAAACTAGGAAGGAGAGGAAAGCAGCGACAAGAGTTTATTCCTGGGTCTTGCCCTAATTTATGCACAGCTGGAAGAGGCATCAGAACTTTTGGGAGCTCAGACAGCATTAGGAATCAAAGGAACAGGCCCTGAGCTTTTCTGAAGTTTATTCCAGGTTTCTCTTTCTGTCACTGTTGGTTGTAGTTCATACATCCTCCCTCATCCTCAGCTGCCTTGCTAAGGTGTGGTTGAGGACAGAGTTGTTGTCTCATAATTTCAGTTTAAGTGCTCTTATCCTTCTTATCACAGAATGGCAGAGAGCAAAGTGACCAGTGTATTTTTATAGACCAATCTTTGTGCTGTCAGTAGTGAAAGATAAGAGACAGGAACATTGCCTGTTCCAGGCACAGGACCAGCAGTACTGTCACCAGTGAACACCCAGTTCAGTCATACTAGCACTGTGCAGTAGCACCAGCTCAGGACTTAGCAAGCGTCCCTGGAGTGCCTGACCAATTAGTGGAGGTAGCTGAAGGCAGTGTTTTAACTGTAAGCTGATTTACTGACTGTGGTAACTTGTTTTTTAAGCTTCCTATTTCCCATTGCATGTTTGTTTAGCACAAGCTATGTCTTGGGTTTGTATCTTGTCGGCAGAAGCTGTATAACAGCAGTTGATGTGTTGCAGCATTATGGGAAGGTTATCCCAGGTCTTGCAAGGTCTTAGGGACACTGACTCACCTTGACAAGAAGTGCTGTGAGAGAGTTTCTAGCAGGCTTAGAGCATAGTCAAAAGTCTCATGGCTGCCTGAAAATGACGGGGTAAACATTTGCTACATATAAAATAGACCAGGCAGGATCAGCATTGAGGCCAGAAAGGATGGAGTTAAGAACCTCTGTCCACTCATACAGTGTGGACTGTCTTTGCCTGCATGTAATGGCTGTGCTACAGTCAGTTTCTCTGTACACGTACACGTGTGTTCACTGGCCTTGTTGATCTTCTTGTGACCATTTCTTTTTCTTCTTGTGTTACAGGGTTTTAGTCCTGGACAGAGGAGAAGTGGTGGAGTGTGGCAGCCCAGAGCATCTACTTCAGCAAAAAAGCATTTTCTATAGCATGGCCAAAGATTCAGGATTGGTGTAGCATTTGAACTTGGTTAGTTCCTGTGAGGAAGAGGGAGGTTCAGAAAACAGTAACTTCCCCTGAGCTGGCGTGAACCGTACGGAGCAGTTTCAGACCTAGCGAAGTCAGCCAGGGCATGGTGATGGCAGTCATAGGAAAACACAATTTTTTTCTTTTTTTTTCTTTTTTGTTACTTCTCCTTAATCGTGATTTTGAGCCGGCTTTAGGAGATGCACGTGCACTGTGCAAAACACTTCAGCCTTTTCAGTTCTGCCTGCAGTCAGTCAGGGTATGAAACGTCAGGTGGAGTGATTCTTCAGAGAAGTGCAGAAAGCTTTTTCTTTTCATCTGCTCTCATACTCCGAATTCCCCTCCCTTTTTTAAAAAACCTCAGCCCAACAAACGGCACCAGTTGTGCAAATGCTCGTTAGTTGCTTGTTTGCTGATTCCTCATCTGATGAGCCCTCTTGTGGGATGCACTTGGAACATTTTGTGGCATAGAGTACAATAGTCCAAAGATCTTTTTTTTCTTGTGAAATAACATGTGCCAGACTTTCTCATTATGGCATTTACTGTACGTGGTTAATGCTTTATGCATTGTCCTAAAGGTTTTGTGTGTTTACAGTGTATAGCAGCAAGTTCACTATTAAATGTCAGTAGTGCTGATGTGAAAAAGCACAGTCAACTTCAGAGCAGTATTCAAGCATGTCTAGAATGACAATCACTCCAAAACCAAATTCATACAGCAGTTGCTGTGTTGCAGGATGCAATACCTGATCTTGCACACGCTTCACTCAGGAATTCTGGCTTGGGTGGCGAATCCTGGTAACGCCTGTGGGGACTAGGCTGAGAAGTGAGGATTTGCCTGAGCGGAGGTTGCAGGCTTGGCGTCGCATTGATTGTAACACCCTTGGCTTTGGCAGCGCTGTGCTTGAATAGAAGCTCTGCCACATCAGGGACCATTAGCCTTATATCGAAGAAACCTGCCCTTCATGCTGCTGCTGTTGACTCTTCAATTTTGTGAGAAGCTGTTCTGTTACAGTTGTACAAAAAACAAGAGTTGTCTGTTTTCAGTTGTGTGTCGGAGGGGTCTGACAATTCACTTGGCAGAGTCTGGGCTTCAGGATCTGTGTTAAATGTTCCCTTTTCTGTGGGAGGAGAAAGTTAATTTTCTCATGCTCTGATTAGTCTTACTTTAAGAGGAAAATGCTGGAAGAAGGCAAACTTAAGCCAGATGGACTCAAATACTCAGCACTCTGAGAACGTGGACTTCTGTGAATGATATTGCTGACCTTAATACTAGACAATTGTCTTCTTTAGAGTAAAGATATTTATTTTTTTGTAAATTAAGACTCTGCAATTGAGTAGACTGAAATTTTCTTTGGTATTTTTTGTAATGACTATACAAATATTTGCAAAGAAGGTGCAGTAAAAAATCGTTTGGAAGATAACATGATGTGTCATCTCTTGCTTTCTGTTTGACAAAGGGTTAGCTTCTGTAGTTCAGGCTTTTCACCTTGAAAACAGAAATTATTGGTACCGCTTAGACCAGCCAAGCTGCTAGGCCTGATATCTGGGGGCTTTTAGAGTGGATAAGAAACCAGGAGTGCAAATAACAGTGTGCTGTGGTAGGGCTGGATCACATCTCATGGGTTGTCTTGTGATTTCAGTACTGCAGTTTGTTGAGCAGACCAGGTAATAACAATGCATAGAGCAGAATTCAGTGGTGCTGCAGACCTTTTGTCATACCCATGGTGTCCATGGCCTGTGCCTTGCCATATCTCTGGGGCAGCTTGTTGTCAGTTTCCCCCATGGAAATGGATTGAGGAAGGGCTGGTGGGGGAGTTTGGGGAGGAGCAGTGGGTTTTGGACTTTCAAATTGCCCAACACTTGTGCAGCATTGTGATGGACAGAAAGGTGGAAAGATTGGAGCAAACCATAAGGAAATGGGGTACAGAGCAGAGAAATGAGCTTGTCAAATACGGCGTGTAGCTGGTATTGTTTTACTCAGCTGCATTAAAATGGAGACAGATGTGTCTGCAGAGGAGACCCAGACAAGGAACTGTGATACCACCATGAGACCTTTCTTGCTTGGGATCAGTCATCCTCTAGGAACACGGAGCCTTCCGCTTCCACCCCCTCTTAGGAGAGCTCTGGGAACGAAAAGGGAGAGGGTCCACTGGCATCGGTCAACAAGACAGCAAAGCTCCCTGTGCTCTCTCCTTGCCTGTCCAAACTGGTTACCACCACCATCACCTTCTAGGCAGAGCTGTGGAGAACATCCAGTGAAGAAAGTCAGACAGGATTCAAATACCTTTAAAAAGCCTTTTGGGTTTACTGCAGCTCATTACTGAGCTGGGGACTCTGCAAGTACTCTGCAGGTTCGGCATTGAATTGAAAGAAAGTTGTGTTGCTGGAGTTCTGTGGAAATCGATTCCAGATTCAAAGAAATCATGCTTTCCATTGCACACAGGTAAACAGAGATCTACAGGCCTTAACATATGCATGTGAATAAGTCGTTGGCAAACAATGTAACTGCACTCAGAAGCATGGTTTGAAATAGAGCTTGCAGAATTATGTTTCTTTTGTGTAGTGTTTGCAGTGGAGTTGTCTGTGTAGGAATGACTTAAACTGCATTTGCAGTCTCAAGCTGGGTACACTGGAAAGTGTCACTGAATGTTTTCTGTCCTACTCGTGGGCTGTTTGCCATCATTTGGGGAACTGCAAGTTTTTGTGTCCAAAATGCTGTATTTTGCAGGATAACCTAAATATTGCAGCAAGGGATCAGATGTTTGCTCTTGGTGTGTGCTTGTCTCGTTCAGTGATGTGGTTGTTAATATGCATCACTGTTCTCCCAGTTTTATGTATTTACACACTTGCTAGCACAAGCTGTTCTGCCCCAGCTCTGGAGTAGGTACTCTTTTCTGTTTGCTCTAAATACCTGTCATTGCTTTGTGTTATTGCTGCATTGATTTATGATCCTGGTTCCAAATGTATGTCCTCATAAAACAGATTAATACCTTGGCTGGATGTAACTTGAACAAAATTGTGTTAATGCATGACCAGGATAGTCTGAACTAACCTTAACTTTACACAGGGGTAGCTGAACAAATGCAGCTTTCTTCCACAGAACCTCTGGGTATGAGCAGTACCATAGAGGTACTTCAGGTACCTTGAGTAGGAGTGGTATAGTTGTTATGTCCTGTTTCAGGTAGGAAAGAGAGGGCCATATGCTGATCCCTTCATGCAGTGTTACTGGAACCAACTGCAGAAAATGATACAACTTGCTACAAGGTAAAGTATTAGAATCTGGCATTAAATCCAGCTTATTTAGTGCTTGGGACACTTTTACCCCTTCTGAGTATGTAAATGCACCCTGATGGCATGTGACCTCTCCAGTACTGGAGAGCCTGGTGCCCTCCAGCAGGGATCAGTGATATCCCAGCTCAGGGGGATAAGCCGTCCCTCATCAGGAGGTGGGGAGCACTAGTAAATTCAGGTGTGACACTGAATTCCAGCAGCTGAGCTGAGAGTCACGTAGCAGACACTTTCTTCAAATGCCTTGGTGCTGCATATTCACCTTTATGCAGGACAGCTAATGCCAGCTCTGAAGGACAGCGTGTGGGAGAGGAGTGGGAACCATCCTGAGTGTGTGAATCACAGCGAGCAGCTTAGTCCTTGGGAAGGAGGTGAGCTGGGCACCTTCATCCGCCTGCTGCAGAGCAGGGTTTCCCTGAAGTGTATTGCCGTGGCATGGTCCAAGTTCATCCTGTTCTGGTACTCCAGGTCCTCGCTTGGTGGAAAGGTAATTACCTCTCCACCAGGAGGATCTTCATGGCTGGTAGTCTTGTGCTTCTGGAGGTGAGTGGGTTCTCACTTTGTATAGAGCATGTGGAAGCCTTGCTTCATGGTTTTCCTCCCCCCAGCCTGATTTTTCTCATAAAGACAGCACAATTAATTTCATTTAGATCAGCAGGAAAATAGGAAACCTTATTTATCTGCATTGGCTATCTATGTGTGTATTATGAAAAATTTGCCTAATACCTGTCAGGACCAAAAGTAAGTGGCCTCTTGCTCTCACCTGGAGCAAAGCCGTGCCTCTCTCCAGTTCATTCTGCACTCTTTGCTCTTTGGACTGTCTTAGAGTCTTCGAAAAGACCGTTCTCTTTTAAAGCAAAGTTGTTGCCTTTCTCTTAGAACCATTTTGTTCTATCTCTTCATTAAAATATTAAGGATTTGCGAAACCAGTTCGGATCCTGCTGTTTGGTATCTTCTCTTTCAGCAGTAATGTCTGTGCCACTGCAGCCCCTGTGAGGCTAGTGGTGGTGTTAATAATAAACAACAGTAACATTTATTATAACCATGTTAATGTTTATAAAACAGCAAGAGAAACTGTTGAATTTACTGTATCAGATTCAGTGCATGTTGATGTATCCTGGCTGACATTATTTGCTGCAACATGGAAGATGCCTCATGTCTGGAAGAGCTGCTTCTGCTGTAAAACAGCTCAGGATTTTCAGGATACCTGCACATAACACCGTAGTTAGTCAAGCGTGTGATTTACAGCTGCTCCTATAAAACTGCCCCCACTGTGGAGACATCTGTGCAGATACCCTGTAGTGGTTCAACCAAAGTAGCATAGAAACGCTTGTGCCCTGGGTCACTGATGCCTTTAACATTTGGGCATTCCTGTGCATCTTATGACCATCTATGGAACCAGGAGGGCAACTTACAAACTACATTTGGCATGAACTTCACGTAAATCAATGCATGACACTTGCATTCTTATTTCTAGCTTTAGCAATTTCAGTATTACATTAAACTTGGAATCTTCAGGCAAGTCTTTTAATGTCATGTTTCTTTCCTACGTAAGGCTGTGCTTTCACTTTCTTTGAGATAGCCTTAAATGAGGAGGAAAAAGGAAAGGAAAAAATGAAGTAAATTGGAATTGAAAGCTCTAACTCCTGATGTCCAGATTGGACAGACAACCGGAACAGTGTGAGTACTAATTAAGCCCTTGACCTCATGGCTCTGAAGAGAAAAATAGTGGGAAAGCCACTGAGATGTTAATAAACCTTCTTTAGATTAGTGGATTTTATTTGGGCTGAGCTAAACACAGCTGCTCTGTATATGTTGCACTTGTGCTGCACAATAGCTATTAAAAATGAATGCTGCAGATGTGTAGATGGGGTAAGTCCAGGCGCTCCTCTTGAGCTCAACTTGGTATTCAGATTACTGGAAATGTTGGACAGGCTTTTATTTCTTAAGATTTATTCAGTGCAACTTATGAAACAGGCTCTTAGCATAGTTCCGAGCCTGCGGTAGTCACCTCCTGTGCCAGCTGCAAATTTCACTCAAATAGTTTAATCTAAGAAGTATACTTGGAAAGACCCAACAGACCTATCCTTTTAAACAGTGCTTTCTGTTCCTTGAACCAGTTTTTCAGGAGAGGATAGTATCTCCAAGCATTAATTCCTTTATATATTTTGCTTTAACCAGTTCCAGATAACTTCCTTCTGATGACTATTACTTTTCTTGTGAGACTGGAACTCCCAGTTTGTCACTTACTTACAGTACCACTTGGACATAAAGCTGAGGATGCTGGCTGATCTGAAACATGGGGGTTTTTGTCACATGTAATTTTGGGAATCCCTTTTGCCTTTTCAGCACAGTTTGACGTGTGAAAGCTGATGGTATTTTTGGTGCTCTTACTTTGTGCAAGCCAACAGCAAAACTATGATTACCAGTGTGAAAGAATGTTTTGATGATTTTCCCCTTCTGTTGCCTTCTCTTAGGAACAACTTAGGAACGGAAAGCAAGCATTTGTAAGATGTTTATATCAGAGATTATGGTATGCTAAAAGATGTCTGTCTCAGAATTACCCAGCAACATGGTCACTTCTGTTTCTCTTTGACCTCAGTTAAAAAGGAAAAATACCTAACTTATCTTTATCTCACTACTTCTAGGTGCTCCTGGGTTTGAGATCCATGGACAAACTTTTTGAGTGCTCATAACTTGCATTTGTTGTTTGAATTTTTCTTCTGTTTCTGCCCTTGAGTAAGGTTTGGAGAAAGCAGAGGGGAAAAAATTGCCTCTTTGCTAGTGTTTGGGTAGCAGGACAGCAGCAGGCATTGGACCTTGGTATCTTAGGCATTTGTTCAGCAGAAGCTGTTAACTGCTCTTAACGTGGGTGAACAGGCTACAAAACAGCTCTTGGGTAAGCAACTGCTAGGTTTTGTTGGTCTGGATTGACTTACCAGTTTGAACTTTCTCATGCCCTCCCCCATGCCTCCTTTTTATACTCTTATTTACTTTAGCTTATTGAAGAGACCCATTTCAATACTTGATTCTGGTTTTATTTCAGCTTTCTAGAAAATTAAGTGCTTTAACAAAAGTCACAGTAAACAGCAGGTATTTCACAGTGTGATTGTTTGTCACGTTGTCTTGTTGTGATTCCTGAGGAGAGACTTGGGGACAGCTCTGACTGCAGCTCCTCGGCACTGCGGGCAGCCCAGGGAGGCTTTGTTTTCAGCTGCTGCTTTGGTTTGTTAAAGCAGCATCTGGAAGATGTCCCTGCCAGAGGCACATGCAGGAGGTAAACTTGCATGCAAGAAGAAAAGCCAGGAATGAACCACCAGGCTGACAGGCGAGTCCTTGCTACTTTGCCATCTGCCGGACTGCCACGCTGCAGAGATTAGAGGAGGATGCTTCTCACCACACAAATATTCCTTGTGGCCAAATTCAATCTGGACATGGTGTTGGCATTTTCACATGCACTGCTGTGGCTGAGCAGCACTTGGCAGCAGGGCTTCTCCAAGCCTTCAAGCAGAAGGAATGACACACTGTTCCCCACTCCCAGCCAAGTTACTCTATCCTGCATCAGCGAACCCATATCTAAGCTGGCTCCCTTCCTCCAGCAGTCTGTTAGCCCTCTGCACAGCGTGATTCACTCAGAGCCCCTCCAAAGCTGACACAGAAAGAGATGGGGGCCCACAGGCAGCCGTTCGCTCTCATGCTTGGTGGCATCCTTTCTCTTCCCTACTATCCCCATGCTTGTGCACTTTGGGTGACCAGATCCAGCTGCTGCCTTGGAGTCCACATCTGTGTAAGAACAGCATTCAGGTGTACAGTCAGTAGGACATTGTCAAAAGACTAAATTTGTTCTGCCTGAAACTCGGGACAAGCTGTAAACAGTTAAGTTTCTGTGCTACCAGTTACATTCTTGCTTGCTGCCCATAAAACCTTGTTGGCTTTTAAAAAGAATCTGTGTAATCTTTAAGTATGGCAGTGTTTGGACTCCATTTATAGTATAATTGGACATGCTGTGGTCTTTTGGCTTGTATGCTTTTATACCATAAAAGCAACAAGGTGTTTTAAGTTCTTACTGGCTCATTTGCAACAGAAGAGTGAAGCTTTGGTGTCTGGAAACATAATGAAAATGGAATTGCTAAGTTTCCTACAGAAATAACCTCCATCCCAAGTCATCCCTTTTCATCTACTTACTACAGTTGTAGCTCAACCAAGATTTGGTTGTGCAATGCATTTTAGAGTGAAACCAAGATAACAATTCAATTACAAGATTAATTTTCCTGATATTGGTGGCATTGTGGCATACGCCATGAGTGAGTCATGCAAAGCCTGATTCTTCCATCAGTTTGTAGAACAGTCCCTTCTGAGCTATTAAGTGTTCCAGAGTATCAAATTCAGCTCTCCGACCGTTTTCCAAGACTAAAATCCTGTGAACATTAAAACAGAAGTGTAAGCCTGGGGACATACCAGCAGCTATAATAAACTTCAGTTATTTCCATTGATTTCTGAAACAAATTGCAGTACTTGCTTGCTATTCAAACCAAGCTTTTCAGCAGCTTTTCAGCTGTGAAACAGATGTGGGATAGAAATAGGTTTCTGATGACCCAGGGATGAGTTCAAGAACAGAGTCTGGGGGGAGGAGAGTTGTTCAGCAATTGAGACTGGAGTAAGATTTGTGAACATGTATTTTAGTTTCACCATTTTAAGATGATGCAAAGCTGTAGTCACACCGTCAGCTGAGGGGCAAAGAGGGGTATAACACAGCATGAGATGCATCGTGTGGGAACAAATGATCTTTGCTTAACCTACTGGTGCCCAGCTGATTTAAGATAGCTCCTACAGTCTCTAAAGCAAAGCTTTGAGGTTTAAAGAAAACGACAGAAATTAAATTGTTGTTCATGAACACTGTGTGGTTTGTCCCGTTCAGACAGGTTGCCTGTGTCTGTCTTTCATCCTACATAGGTAAGTGGATGAAGATATTACCTGTCACAGTCCATGATGGTCTTTATCCGGTGAGCTATTGTTAACACTGTGCTGTCTTTGAACTGAGTCCTCAGGGTGGACTGAATCTGAAGATCAGTTTCTAAATCTACTGCTGCTGTGGCCTCATCCAGAATGAGGATTTTGGCTTTCTGAAGAAGTGCTCTGGCCAGACAGACCAGCTGTTTCTGACCAGTGCTGTAAGTAAGAAGAGGGATGATAAACTGAGAGTTCTCCCTGGGTCAGAATATGTGATTAATTTGAAAATAATAATGAAAAGGTGATTGTTCCCTTTCCCTGAAAGGGTGATTGAGGCTGGTGGTAACTGCAGGTAACAGCATGAAACAGTCTAAGGAAATGAAGGGAGTGTATTACTATAGCCCCAGGAGATCTGCACTTGGAACAGGATTTCAGTGCTTTAAGTACTACACAAACACAAGCCACCACAATGATTTAGTATCAGAGGTCTTCCACTTGATGTCTCATGACTTGATTTCATGCTGCTAAACAGGACAGTAATGCAGCAATCTGCTGTCTAGGTACCATTTTCTTTTTTCATGACTCAAGACTCCTTGTCCCACTAGCTCCATGTTCTCCTAGACTGCAGGCTAGCACTGCCCTGCAGTGCACTGTCTTTCTGCAGATTAAGTACCTTAGGTTTTCCCCTTGGTCAGTGCACTTATATTCCAACTGATCTGGCAAATCTGCAATGAAGTTCTTGAGCTGAGTCAGTTCCAAAGCTGTCCAGATGTCTGCATCAGTGTATTGGTTTAATGGGTCGAGATTCATTCTTAGAGAGCCAGAAAACAAGACTGGATCCTGAACACAGAGACAGTACAAACAACTCCTGAAATGAGTTACAGAAATGAGCTCTCCAGTTTTCCCTGCTGGGTCCAAATCTGTGGCTAATATTACATTGAACAGGAGACTAGGGTGGCATAGAGGTTATTTCCAACTTCGAAATTCCCAAATGTCCCTCCTCTCAGAGAATCTTTATAAACTTTTCTTAGGTGTTAAGACCTACAAAACTGCTGAAGCATTTTGGAAATTAAATTCATACCTGGGGAATGACAGTTATATTGGATCTAAGGTCGTGGAGACCTAGTTGAGCAATATCTAGTCCATCAATCAGGATCACTCCTTCTGCAGCTTCCACTAATCGCAGCAATCCCACAGCAAGAGTAGATTTCCCAGCTCCTGTTCTTCCAGTTATGCCAATCTGTAAAGAGCAACAGAAACCTTTTAGTTTTGATACTGAGAGTTTTCCAAAGTTGGACAGACATATCATGTAGTTCCTCTTGGCCTTTTGAAGAGAGACAGCTTTGCATGGATCAGATCATCAGGGCTGTTCAAGATTCACATAGTCTAGTTGTAATTGTTTTGTATGAAAAGGAATCTTGAAAGGTTTTGATAGGAAGAGTTAACTACAAGACTTAGTAGCTAGGACAGGGCCTTGATTTAAAAAGTGAAATTCCTTTGCTGTGTAACTACTAACCTTCTGAGAAATGAAACTTCACTCAGAAGAATGTTGCATGTATATATGCAACAATCCTGGAAACACTACTTCATACTAGGAGAGGTGTGCAGTGCAATAGATGGGCTCCTATTTTACCGTACCTTGGTGCAGGGCAGGCACTCTAGCTACCCAGATCTGATCACTGCAAAGCACTGCTCATACTTTGTAGCTCTTCTGAACCACGTGGCTTTGCTTACCTTCTCTTGCCCTTTGATGGTTAGATTGACATGCTTCAGTGCTAACTCCAGATCTGGCCTGTATCGCAAACTATAGTTTCTAAATTCAATTCTTCCTTCAGTGAGCCAAACCTGACCTTGAAGTTTGTCATTCAGAGTCCAGGGTGCCTAAATAGATGAAAACAAACAGCAGTGTATAAAGCTGATTTAAATTACCAAATCGAGTAGCCATACTGGAACAAGCAGCTTATGAAGGCATCTGTGCCAAATTCCCCCTATCTGTTTACCATTTTCACCAGAGAAAAACGCCTCTAACTTTCATACTGCAAATGTTGACTTTATACAAAGATGCTAATTGTCAACTGAAAATGGGGATAACCATTGGTTTGTATGTCAGAGTTCTGACATTTTGAGTGGTTCAATAAAAAAAGATTTATATGGCCTTGTGAACAGGACTGTGAAAGTCTCCTTTAATAGGGTCTCAGGGCAGCATATGGAGAAATAATTTTAATGATTACAGAATAGAAATGGTTGCACTGGAGACTTCTAGTGGCTAAAAGGCTATCTAGCAACCATCAGTTATCAGAAGGTTGCATCTGAACTTGCACAATAAATAGTCCAAATATGGGCAGAAAATACAGCTCATTCCATGAGTGTTACCAAGTGAAGCTATTTTAATGGCAATCTAATGTTTAACTCCTAAGGAAATAATGATGATCAGAGGTTATAAAACAAATCTAGTCAGTTGGATAAAAACCAAATGCCTGGGTTTTTTTCCTCTTTAAGTGAAACATAACTGGCCTTTTAGAAGGGGAAAACTAGAGTGTCCAGGTGGAACAGGGAAGTTACTTGTTTAGTTTGCACTCATTTGGACCTCTGCTAGTAAGGACAATAGCTGATTAGCTACCTCCTTAGGAGTCCTCAAGTATTCTCTCACTCTCTCCACAGAAACAATGTTGTTCTCTATTTCTGTCCAGGAGCGCACCATCCAGTTCAGAACACCAGTTATCTAGCAGAAATAAACAGATGAATTAGGGCAGATAAAATAAGTCTTGACCTGTGTTTCCAAGGTACCTGGTACTTTATCTTAGTGTTTATTTATGAAGAACTCCTTTTCAGCTAATTACTTCAGAAATCATCCCTTAAAAGGCTAAAAAAATAGCCATAGATCCCTGTAAAAGTTTGTAAAGCTGTGTTTAAAGAGCCTAGCCAGTTCCCCCCATAGCTTCTTCTCAGACAGTCTCTAGAGAAGGATATGCTACTACTTGGATGCTAAAAGAAAGTGTAGCTGTTTCTTAGGCTATTGTGCACCTAGTCTACAAGCAAGACAGAGAGATGCCGAAGTCCTTACTTCAGTTGCTCAGAACATGCTGAGACTCCTGTGTGAGTTCAGGTACAGGAGGAAAAAGATGGCTGGTGCATGTGTTTATGAGGTTCATTCTCTAAGGGGCCATGTGCAACAGATGCTCTGGGTTTCAGCAATGACAGCAGGCTTTGGGAGGAGAAGGCATCTAGCAAGCCACAGACATAATTAATGCTTTCTTAGAAATTAAATGGTAGCAGAAATTAAAATACAAGTTGCTTTTGCTAAAAGGCAAGCATGGCATTATTTTAACACTGAGTTACCTGAAGAGCATATGAAATGGAGAAGCCAGCGGTTCCTGGACTAAGATATGTCCTACCCATTGCTGCAAATAGTGCTGCAAACAACACGATGCCATTGCCTAGAAGCTCCAGGTTTGTAGCAAGCCACCTGCAAGAGGAGGAGAGCACAGGCTGTTGCTGGACGCTCTCTTCTCTTCTCCCAACAGAATCTGTGATTACTTTGCAAAACATTCGTGGAGCTGCTGGGGTACAGGATGCTCAACAAAGCTTATCATGCCTTGGATGCTCTTATCCAGCTACCTTGGAGCTCTAGAATGGCTACAATCTGCCTAAAGTAGTTTGCTTGTGGTCTTGTTAGAATTTTCTCCAAGGTCTTTCGGATAAGAGCAGTCAGCAAACAGTTTCTTTGATAAGTTGGTTTAACATCTCTTACTCCTGGTGGTACTCATTTGTTTTGTGACCAATTGCTGATAGCTTTGTCTGCTGGGTTCTGCATATACCAGAGGCCTCATATCTCCAGTCATCAAGGCCATTAGAGGAATATATACATACATTTTTTTTCACACTACAGATTTGTACCTGTCAGCAACTGCTCCAGGGAAGCATATTCGCTGATTCTTATCCACTAGGAAATTGCTCTTCAGAATAAACCTCTCCTGGTCCTTGTAAGCACGGATCACACTGCTCCCTTGGAAGGTTTCTGAAATGTGGGAGTAGATGGGTGACCTGCTGGCTGCCTCTATGCGTCTCAGCTGGCAGGAGGTGACAACGTAGAAGTGCTGGTACAAAGGGAAGTGGAAGGGAAAGTGATTAGAAGGCTTATGACTTCCATGGAGGTGCTCCACAAAAAATGTGGGAAGGCTTCAACAAGTGCAATTGTACATACTATACTAGTGTTATAAAACCTAATGTGCAGGTAAGAGATGCCCTTAAAAGGCGAGGTAGTGATTCTGCCTGTGTCCTATCTTCATTAAGAATAACCCTGTGGTTAGTTAATGCAGAGAAGCCAGGGTACTCTGAACTCGCAAAGCCTCTACACTCACACTGACTTTCTCCTGCAGACCAGCTCTTTGCTTGATGGAGAACAGGGGCATACTTGCACCCTTACTTGCCCTTCTGCCAGTCTTAGCTGGTACAGCATTTCAGAGCCCAATGCGGGAGCTACATGGCATACATGGATATATTAAAAAGCAGTGTAGGAATTCTTGAGGAAAGACAAAATGCATTTGGTCTTCATATGACTGCATTTCCACTAATGGAGACAAGGCATATAACTCTAGGTAGGGTCTGATCTGGGTATTGGAAAAGCACAAGCCTCTTTGTGAAGTCTCTGGGATGCTTTGGAAGGCTGAGGTGATGTGGGAAGAGCCATGGACACGGCTCTTCTTCAGATGCAATTTGAGATGATGAAACTAGTTTCTGCATGTCTCCACTCCTAAGAAATAAAAGGAGGCATTCTGCAGAGACATGGCTATGCTGCTTCAGCTTCTCCTGACTGTGTATCTCTATGAGCTCCTCTTACCTGGAATGCAGCATAAAGAAGAGTCAAGGGCACTATGGCCATTGCTGCCCTCGGTGTAGCCACTATAATCACAAGGTAGATCTCCAGCAAGTTGAACAAGAATCCCAGCAAGGACTTCAGCTTGTCAGGAATGACAGAATCGATAGCGTCCATTTCTCTGGAGAAGCGGTTCAGCAAGTTTCCAATGGGTGTTTGCTCAAAGAAGACCATTGGAGATCTAGCAACGCTCCTCAGCAACTGCAGAAACAGCTTCTGCGATGCTAACACGCCACCTAGAAGGACTGCTGCTGTGGAGGCAAATCTGCCAAGGGCTGCAACATCAAAAATAATCATTATTGCTAGGCATCCTGGTTTTGGCTGGGATAGAATTAAGCCACAATACAAACTCACCTTGGAGTTCTCCTTTGCAATATCACACTTTTCATTCAGTACTGTGAATACTGTACTAGTGAAAGGAGCTGACTTTCTTTTTGATAGTAATTAAGCCAAGCCTCATAGCTGCAGCGTAAACTACCCTTTCCATAATGTAGTTACAATGGGGCAGAAGACCTAAGTAAGCTTGATAGGGGCCATGGATTCAGCAACTTAAACATGCAGGATAAATTCTTTATTCTTCACAAAATGAGCTTGGCTGGAATTACACTGAATTACTCAGAACCTCAGATTTCCTGCCTACGGATTCAGTTACAAAAAAAAGCACCAAACCCTTCCCACTTGTTTCAACTTGCTCAAAAATTTTTCAATCTCTTGTCACTTGGGCTGGGATTTTTCCAGACTTGATTTCTGCCCTGAAACAAGTGATGTTTTAATTTCTTTTTAAAGCATAACCAAACGAACTGTGGTCATTTTAAAAGAGAAAGACCTAAAGAAGTGTAGAATTCCACAAGTTCCTCTTTTCCCCTCTCTTTTACACTCAAAAGACCTAAACCGAGATTTAGTCCAGCATGGAAAAGAGCCACCATGCCTGCACTTTGATATGATTAATTTAGATTGGAAGAATGGAGACAGTAAGAGGAAGAAAGATATCCAGATGTTGGATACAAGGGGGCAGGAAAGAAAAATAAGGATGCAGTAGTTCTTCCATTGATGAATGTTTTTTAAGGGCTCAGGTCATTTAGTTTCAGCAGGAAATATAGAGGAAGACACTATTGATCGTGGTCTGCTGAAAGGCACAGAGGAACACTTCTGGCATACCATGAAGTAGAATTTCAGGCAGTAACACTGGAAATATTGTTCAGATCCCTTAGAAATCCTCTCTGTGCGTCAGAGCCTGTAGTTTTAGGTCCTATGCCAAACCTTCAGGGCTGGTGCCAAAAGCCTGGGAGGCTAAAAGCCCATGGGTATGAATTTGTTTATGTTCTGAGAAAACATCCTGGATATGGGAAAGGGAGATGGAAATACAGAGAGCTAGGTGAGCAAGTTAAACGAACCTTGAATGACTCCTAGTGCACCGAAGACTCCAACTCTCAGCTCTGTGTGCTGTTGTGTCCCATTGTGAATAGGGTCATCTGTCCACAGGCTGAGCCAGTAACCACGAAAAAATGACACCACTTGCTGACACGTGAACAACAGAATGATGGACACACACAGTGGTAAGCTCGTCGCCTTCAGGTAGGCTGCATAAATCGAAGTATGAACCTAGAGTGAAACATTTCCCTCTCATTTCCATAATGTGCTCTCTGCAATGTACACGGATTATTTCTATTTTGGTACTGGTGCTTGGATAGGGCATTCAGAAGAGATACAGTTTGCAGAGAAGTTGCTATGTAAAATAATGCTGAAATGACTGCGCCTCACTTATAGGGCAAACTTGTATAGCTCAGCTGACTTCTCTGGAGTTGCACTGGTTTAACTTAGGTAGTGAGCTGACCTGCCTGCTGTGAGGGGTCAGTATTGAACCCATGGTATGTGTCTTTGCCTTTATAGGAAGGTGCTTTGCTTACCCTGCCATGCTGAGTTTTTTCATCCTTGGTTAACCTTCCTTTGGTGGCTGCAGCAGTGGTAGAGTCTTGACTTCCAGGAGTGGTTTCTCGTCCCATAGCAGAAGATTTGACTGAATTGTCACTTAATAAAGAAAAAAATCCTTTTAATTTTTAGCCAAAGCAGTGAGTATTTTAAAGCTGGTTCTCCTTACCCATCCACCCCTGTATTTGTGCCTATTTTGAGGGCTGCAGTTTTCAGGGTCCTCCAGAGTGACCCCAACGATTGTCCACACTTGTCACAGGTTTTGGGCTCTGCCAAGCTATTAACAAGCAGAGGCTTTAAGCATCCAGTAGCCATTGCTAGTTTAAGATAGGTCAGACCTTACAGCCTCACTGGGAAGGGAAAAGCAAGCAAATGTACCAACGTGCCTTGTATGTGAGCTCTGGAACAAATTCTGGCTCCTTGTGAAATACGGAGAAAATGTTAGTCAACTTCCACATTTGAGAGCAGTTTCTTATCTATTCTTGACCTTTGCTAGTTTGCTCCTCTTATTAATCTACAGATCAATCCCAAACTTGTATTATATCAGCAAGAGCCTCCATGTAGGCTTGTAGGAACTTTTGGAGCAAGTTCTTCAGTATCTGAGACAACTTCAAGCTTACCTAAAGAGCTTCTCCTGCGATGAACCATTTCTAGGGGTGATGGTGCCTTTGGTGTCTCCTACACCTGTGAAATAAATGCTTTTAAAAAAAATGCTTTAGAATCCTGTTTTGACAGAGTGGTAATACAAAGACTCATTACAAAGAATTGTTTCTAAGGGTAGAAATATCAAGGTGAGGCTTGAAGAAACAATTCTGTTTACTGCACGGCTGTTGTCTACTAAGATGGAACTGTTTATTCAAGAACCAATTTTAAGGTGATAAGTCAGGCTAACTAGACGAGCATACTTTTCCCCACTCAAAGTGACAGCTTACTGTGATGGGATCTTGTTTTTAAATGTCCATAAAACCCCCCAAATTTAAGAATGGCTTTTCCAGTTTTATTCTCTTATACCTCTTCCCAGCTGTGAACAGCAGTAGATGCCTCTTCTCCCCCGGTTCTTTAAGTATATTACTAAGGAAATAGCTGAATGATAGACCTAGGGAGAAGGATAGCAACTCATTCAGGTTACCTGGAAAACCAGTGCCTGCCTTCTCTTCTGCAGTAACATGTGAATGAAGGAATTCTGCAAAGGCCCCATTTCTCTGTAGAAGTTCTTGGTAGGAACCAACTTCTGAGATTGTTCCATCCACCAGGAAAACAATGTTGTCCACTTGAGGCAAAATGTTGATTGTGTTAGTCACCAGCACACGGGTCTGAATAAAGAGGGAACAGTTACAATTGTTCCGGTGTTCCTGTGCTCACTTGAGCTGTGTCAGTCAGCTGCCTTCTGAAGACAGACATGCATTTGGTGTGATTTTTGCTAACTGGGAGATGCTTCTATTATTCCTATTACTTCTGACTGTCTCTTTGATGAAGCTTATCTTTGCAGCACAGCTTTGAGCCCATTTTGAAAGTACAGTACTTGTGATTGGAGGGGTGAATCAACTTGCTTTGTGTCATGCACAGCATAGAAGAGTGAGGACAGGAGCTGAAACCTGAAGTCCCAGGCTAGCCCTTTGAGTACTGTTCAAGCCTGCCGCGTATTTTTTTTGCCAGTCTTTGTTTCAATACAATAATTACATTCCAATACTTGCAAACAATCCACATGAACAGAAAGGTATTTGTAGTCAGACACACCTGTTTTAATTGGACTTTCTATGAAAGAAATTACCTATTTTCCTTTTACAATGTGAAACTGAATCAAGTGTTTGCAGGTAATTTATACCATGAAGCAAACAGAGCTGCTCTTGCCTCCCTTCTCATATAACCACATTTATTATGCATATTGCTTGACAGCAGAGAAATACCAAAGAACAACAAAATGCAACCAATGCAAAAAAGAATGGAAGTGCTTAAGATGGATTTTAATACTGAAGTTTTAGAGATGAATAGCTGGGTGATGAGAACTGTAATAGTGCCACTGAACTATTCAAAAGTGATGGGATTAGACACCACAATAAGATACAATGAGCTGGAAGAGATCAGTCAGCTCTTCCTAACTATACTAGAAGTAAATCTCAAAAAGGGAATAGAATAATATCGGTGGAGGACCAAAGAACTATAAACTTGCTGTAGAACTAAGGCTGGAACTAGGCATGTGGTTTGCATGAGGATAAAGACAGTCTTTCAGGAGAACCTAACTTTTCAGTCTTTCTCCTCCTAGGTGGGATTCACTGCAGGACTTCCATGTGCTGTACCGACTGCAGAGGTTATCCATTTCACTGTTGCTAACAGCAGTACCTGCTGCCTGTAGCAAAAAACTTAGTAACCCAACTTACTGGAAACATTCTGGGGCCCTGTTAATTAGACACATTGTACCACCTTTTAAAGTTCAGGATTTATAACACACCTTGTCTTTCAGTAAGCCATTGGGTCCAAGAACATGTTCAAAAATGTGCTGTCCAACATGGGCATCAACAGCTGAGAGGGGATCATCAAGCAGGTAAATCGAAGCCTTCTGGTACACAGCACGAGCAAGGTTCACTCTTTGCTTCTGCCCTCCTGATAAATTTATTCCCTGTAAAAATGTATTGAGAGTCTTTATTCCAAAGCTACAGCATATTTGCCAATTGTTGGCTCCATTTGTGGTTTTATGACTTCCTTATTTTTATATCAGTGCACCTCCCTCCCTTCCTTCCTCCTTCTATCCAAATAGTGCTTTTGAGATGCAGAGACAGAGTTTCTTGAGCAACTCCACGCTCCTGCAAAAGAGGATCCAAGAATGACCTGGATTTGCTTTTTTTTGTCTAAAGCATCTCCTGTATCTCTAGGTAGGTTAACTGTCAGGAGATAGGCTTCAGACCCCATTAAATCATGGCCTGACTTCTCAGAAATTACTGAGAACCTGCCTCCTCCAAGTTTAGTACTTTTGTAGGTGTTTTGCAGGACAGCCAAAGTTGTAGCTACTCATAGAAAAGCTGGCCAAAATATTGACCTAAGCCAGTACCTTTTCTCCTATTTCACTCTTCCACCCTGCAGGGAAGCTTTCCAAATCAGGTTGCAGTGCACAAGCATCAATCACTGTACTGAACCACGTTTCATCCATCTCTTTCCCAAAGAGAATATTGTCTTCCACTGAAGCATTTTGTATCCATGCTTGCTGGGGGACATAAGCTACAGTGTCCTATAAAAGTGGAAGTGGAACAATGTTAACAATCTGTTTCATAAGCTCAGCTTGACACAGAAAAACTCTCCCAATTAGATTTACAGAAATCTGAAATTGGAGGGCTTTATAAAACATGAGTCTGCACTCTCATTATCTTACAGAGGAAGAAATGGAGGTGCAAGCACATGATGTGGTTTACCAGGATGCCACTTCAGTTCACTGTTAGAGTGGGAAATGGAATTTGATTCCCATTTTTAAGGGTCAGGCTAATCTGAGAAGTCTTAAGCACCTTCAGGTAATTAAATGTGGGCTGCTACATACTGCCTCTGTTAAAATTCAGCAGTAAATGGGCTTTCATCAAGTACTTGATGCCTTGGTTAATACCTCATTGCTCCTGCAGGCAGCCTAATTAGAAGCAAACGCTCAGGGGAAAATTTACCTTCATGGTCACACAGCCATCCACCATCTCCAGCTCACCAAGAAAGGCTGACAGTAAGGAGGACTTTCCAGCACCCACATGGCCAACCACAGCAAGCAAGGAGCCTTGGGGCACAGTGAGATCTATCCTATTGAGAAAAGATTAGTCTCTTATCACCTTTTAGATACAATTTCTGAAAAGAAAATCACCAAAATTCTTGCTATTGTCTTGTAGCAATTAAAATGCACCAACTAAACCCCCTAATTTCACACTTGAGGCCTCACTTGCACAAGGTTAGTCTTCCATCATGTTGAGATTTTGCAGCAGGAGTCATCTGTTCAAAGATGCCTCCAATCATAAAGTCTTATCTGCATCCTTATCTGAGTTTAGAACCCAGATCACCACTATGGAGATCGGCTAGCTCAAAGCACTGGATGTGAAACATTCCTGATCAGAACTTTTCAACACTGTTTCTTCTCTAAAATGTCAATGCCTTTTGAAATAAGCATGTAGTGATGTCATATATAATATCTGCACTCTACTTTTTTGACTTTAAATTGCTGTAATTTCATATTTGGACACAAAAACTGTGTAAAGAAAGTAGTCTGTATATTAAGGCAATATCCAGATACAGGAATCTTCCTATTTATGGGCTTCCAAGCATAAAAGTAAGATTACGTTCTGTCTGACTTCATAATTTTCAGAATTCAATGTTAAATATGAAGCAAACTCAGAATTCTTTAGGTATTTCACACTGAGGCCCTGAGGAATTAGTTCATTCAACATCCACCCTGACCTACAGAATTGAGATGACTAAAGGAAGGTCTATACCTTCTAAGACAAGGAGAAATGTCTTTGCTCCAGCAAAAAGTCCCATTTCTTATGGTGATACTTGCCTGTGCTGAAATATGAGGAGAAACAGAAAGAACACTTGTAAATGCAAAGGTAGCTACAGATACACCCCTACTTATGTGACTACATTTCAGTGTGCATTTATATTACATAAAATGAACCTTAAATATGAAAAGGACTTAATTACCAGATTAGATTTCATCACTAGAAATAATTGAGCCTGACAGATAAAGGGACAGTAAGGGGCAAACATTTTTCTCCTATGACTATGGTAGGCATCCTAACAGTGGAAGCTGATCAATGGAAGCTGTTCTTCTCATAAGACACCACCACAACTCACCACAGTCAGAAGTATTTCTGCTTGAGCTTTCAGGGCTCAGTTCTTCCAGATTTAGAAAAGCTGCTACACGGTTTAAAGAAACTTTGGCCTGAAATGAAGAAGCATACAAAAGAGTAAGGTTTAGAATGGAAAGGCAGCTAAAATCCAAACAGAAGGCTCACCTTGAAGATCCACTTAGAATGCTAAGTGCTATGCTGCAGATGCTGTAGGCTTAGATGGACAAACGCAGCTCACTCTTATGTCAACTAGCATTATTTCCACTTGGCTTAGCAAAACCCCATATTCTTCCCTGCATCTTCCCTTATGTTCACACAGTGAAAATTGGTGCTTTTTTCTCCAATGCATCCTGCAATCTTTCCAGTGATTGCTCCTGTATGTGAAGAGTTATGACAGTCTTCATGGGGTACAAGAGGGAAAGGAATTTCCTAATTTCTTACTGGACAATGACTTGCTTTTCTCTTTGACCTGTACTAGCAGGGTTTCCACTGATCTACCATAGATTTTGCTCATCTATTCTGATTTCTATGATTAAAAACAGAACTAGAGGCACTTCTGAGATCTAATGGTGCTCATGATTGGCTCCGAAAGACTTAAGAGCTATTCCTGCTATTTTGTTAATATATGAAGCCTTTCTGAAAAACCGTATTACAAAGTACCTTTAGCTGTAAGTCCTTGCACTTCACTGTTTCATAATAGCAATTAAATAGCTGATGTTCAGAGCCCTAAGAAATCCCAGCGTTTACCTGTTAATGGTGATATGTAAGAAACCCACTTATGGCCAAAGGAAAAGGAACATAGCCTGCAGTTAACCTGAACAGCAGCATTTATGGAGAATGGCAGGAAGGAGTGCGCCGTGTTGAGAATGTTGATCAGCGTTACAGACACAAAGGCTTTCTGAGCATCCAGGACATGTGAGTTATCGACCAGAGTGTACACAGCAAACATGACAAATGCAATCTGAAAGGAAGCAAAGGAGAAGTAAACCATTTGCTTCAGACAAGGAAGAAAATAGTTCAAGGGTGACATGCCCCTTCCTAAAGACTTTGGAACCCATTTAGTTAAATCCAGGCTATCGCACATATACACAGTACCTGTCCTGCAAGTATCATAGACAAAGGTCTTGGATGTTGGTGACAAAACCAAGACTGATCATTTGACATTTGTTCTCCTTTAAGGAAGTTTTAGTGCTGCAACCAGAGCAGGGTAAAAGCACAGGCATTTCCCGCTGAAAACACACATAGCTGAGCTGCAACAGCAAGTGCAAAAGTGGCCTCTGTAGCTACTGACTGTGCCATGAGGTCTTCAGGTGGCTCTTTCACAGCAGGCTCAGTCTGCCTGGAACACACTGCCAGACCTGATGACTTGTCCATGGAACTGTTACAACAGTGCAAATGTCTGTGTGGCTGATTCCACTGGGACTCAGCAACTCCTGTGAGACCACCAATGCTCCAGGCAGATATTGTCTTTAACTGTCCCACATGAAAAATCTGTGCAGGCAGGAGTGCAAAGAGAAATGGAAGTAACAGTGCATGTTTTATATCGGAAAGTGAATCACTCACCAGGAAAGTTGATGAATGGAAAGAAGCTAGAGATGCTGCGAAAAGAATCTGAGATCCTTTTAAGGCCTGAAGTTCTTGCTTCCGGATACCAAGCACTTTCTCCATGAAGGTTTTCTCCCAGCCATGCAGTTTGATTACTTTAATGTCACTGAGAAAGGCACTAGTGAGTTTGGCTCGCTCATCTTTATGTTTCATCTGGGCCTCCTGCAGTAAATATTTGAGTTTTATCATTTAATAGGTTCAATGTTTAACAATGCAATTATTTTGGAGAAAAGCACCTTGTTCCTGCCTATGAATCCTGAATAAATTTCCCTGCAGTTGAGCTGTGTATACTGTTTTTATTCATAATCTTCCAGGCTGGGAAATACTTTGCTTTTCTTCTTCAGAGCTTTATTTTTCTGGCAATTCATATAAACCACAGAAAAGGTGGCAAACCAGGTAATAGACTGAACACGCAAGAGCTTACTGTAAACTGTAAGAACCTCTGCAGGCTTCGAATCCATGATAAGCATGAATAACAAATATTAAGCCATCACATAATTCAAGTCAGTAAACCACTTCATTTTTATCAAGCAAAATGTACCTGAAACTGACTCCTCTTCTTCGTGATCACAAAATTCAGAGGCAAAAGAAAAAGGAATACCACAATTGAAGACAAGGCAGATGGCCCAAGAAGCTGCCAGGAGAGAAAATGAAAGAGGAGGAACTTCCAGTGATTACTAGAAATTACTGTTTTACATTCCCCTTGCTTACCATCTGCCTTGCTTGAATTTATGCCTAACATCCTTCATGGCAAAGGCTTTGCTCTAATCTTGCTTTTGCCTTTCCTGAGAGTTGTGCTCCCTAAGCACTCTGGATTGTTAACCCTCCAGCCAGGGTAACTCGTGTCATCATGCTCTGCTGAATTTATTTGTTACCCTTTTAGGAACTAGAGGAGTGTTGAAAGAGATCCAGAAGCACAACTGGCAATTCAAGTAATTTCTTCTTCCAGTCTTTCTTGGATGTTTCAAGGAGGACATCTTGTGGCTGGCCTAAGTAAGTGACCCGAAAAAAACCCCAGCCTTTGCTCAAAAAACAAACCCACAACAAACTATTTTTGCAACAGAAACAACCCAGCCAGTTGAAATTTACATCAACTAGTGAGATGAAATGGTAGAACTATACTGTGCCACGTACTCTTGGGACAGGTCTTGGGATACCAGGCCTCATAATGACTTACATATCAAAAATGGTTTAGTTGCATCAGATGGCTTACATTTGCTGGAGAGGTGAGTGCTGGTGTACCTAGAGAGATAAAAGTATTCTCTACACAAATGGTCTGTGAATGCTAGCAAATAGTGTTAATTATGCTAAAGCTACATGCAACCATATTCAACTTGTCAACATTACTAGAAAAGGGATGATCCTTTTTCAACAGCCTATACCACGGCTACTAATTTTCCAGCATCATAGTATCCTGCCAGACATGAAGCACAGTCCACCCTGGGTAGCAAAAGAAGGTCTCAAAGGCTTCTGCAGACTTCCTGGTAATCAGCTGTCTCTATAGTGCTCATGCTTCCATTTGGTGAGCTGCCAAAAACAGGTTCTAAGAAATAGGGCTTTATGCCGCTGAGAAAATTCTGCTCTAAGCAGAATTTTGAAAACTCATTTTTCCTTTGATACCTCCAATAGAAAGGGACTGATAAATACTGTCATAATATTTTACCTGCCACAAGAAGACAAAGCAGATGATGATCCGAATAGGAGCAAGCCAAGTCCCATTAAAATAGACAATCAGATCCATTAGCTTTTGGACATCAACAGACACCAGATTAACTATTTCACCTACTGTTGCTGCTTTCCTTGAAGCACTTGACAGAACTAGGATCTAGACAGGGTAAAGAAGAAATCAAACACATCATCAAACAGTAGCTTTGGTCCAAAAATAAAACAACTTTCTTTTCCTTATAAACAAAGAAGGAAAAAAAACAAAAGCAAGGAAGAAAAATGCCAAATCCTAGGTACTGAAAACACGCTGCTGCCTGGGATATGACTTCACTTTAAGATGAACAATTTACTCCTTTCTCCAACCATAATTTACAGCATAAGAAAGTTTATGCTGCTTTTTCCTCTTTCCTTTTTTTGGCTTTTTCTTAAGGTAAGATCTGAAAAATAAGTAATAAAATTTCTCCCACATAGTGTTCAGAGATGAATATAGCACAGAGTTACATCCCAAAAGCAGTTTCTGATAACATCTCCCCTGATACTGTTAAGAACAATGTACCAACAATATAACTAACAACACAGAGCTAGAAAAGAATGAAAATGAAAGGAAGCTAGGGACTCACCTTCCTGTACACAAGCCCTGTTACTGCAGTTCTCAGTCTCAACCCCAGAACAAGGCACATGTACATGTATCGTTGTTCGAACAGAGTCTGGAGACAAGCCAAAAGGAACATGCTGAACGCATACAAGTAGCCATGCCAGGTAGGTGCTTCTTGATCTTCAATGAACTCCAGGAAAAGGCTGCAAGATAGGAGCAAAATGTAGAACTGATAGCATATCAGACACACAAACATGCAGAAATGCCAGGGATTTTTGTGCATTCTTTCTGGTTGATGTTTATCAGTAAATTAGGAGAAAAACTGAAAAAAAAAAAAACAACCCCGCTGAGTATCCTGTATTATATAATATCCTAATTTTTGACATTGAGCCGTTCTTGGTTTGGAAGCAATTTCTGATCTCAACATCCTCTCAGGGGAGACCTCATTTTCAGTATTAAGGATGGCTCCTGAATTTTATGAATTTGTCAGTAATATGCAAATTGAAAGCCATAATCTAAGGAAGTCATTGACATTTCCAGAACTTCTGTTAATGACTTAAAAGTGATTTTGCCCTTGAAAATATACTGTAACTCACACTGGTGTTGTACCAACACAATCCAAAAGCATTACGCCAACTGACTAAAGGAGCTATTTAAGATGTGTAGGACGCACAGCTGTGATCTTTAGAATTAGTCAGAGGACATGAAGCCTTGAGACTACAGCATGTGGCTGACAGCCTGTATAAATGATGTGGTATGAACCATCAAATAACTCACTCCTAATCAAGTAAAGCCGTAAAAAGGCTCAGTGCAGCCTGTTTTTTCCACTGCTGGAACACAGACATCTCTGAGCTTATGCACACAGCAATCTTGCACGTCACAGAAACACATCACGAATACGTGCATACCTCAGTAACTTCGGGACGGAGAACAAGAAGACATCACAAATAACTAAGCAGACAGTGCCGAGAAGGAAATAGGTTCCAAACATGCTCCAAAACACTTTCAGTAAGGGCCAGCTCTGACTTTGCTCTGACTGCAGTAGAACTTCCATCTCTTCAGCTTCTGCTATTTCAGTTTCACTCTTCTGACTCTTTTTAAATGTAGCAGACTCAATTTTTCTAAAGAAGCAATGAGAAAACTAATCACAATTGGAGAAAGCTTGGGAATCCTGTGCTTTCAGAAATCATTAAATATCTCACACTGGGTTTCATGCCATTGTCCAGTATTTTACTTACGCTCAGAAAAAAATGATCCCTCTCACAAAAAAATTACAGTTCTGTGCTTCCAGGAATGGAAGGATGTTCTCCAGCAGATTTCAACACTTAAAATCAGACTTTGCACACAAGAACTCACTGAGCACTCACCCACTGAAGACTGAAGATCCCCAGGTTTTCACAGTGTTACTTGGACCATTTTATATATGCTATCCTTTTCTGCTTCTTGTTTAATGGACAAATAATTCAGTGGGATTGATTCTTTCAACTACTGTATTGTCCAGATAGGAAGCACCTAGCACAGCTTGCGTTCAGAGCCTGAATATATGCTGAAGCAGCCTGTCTAGCACTCCATGGTGAATGGACAGGCTTAGAGCCTGTTCTGAGATGGCACACCATCACCAGTGAGTATATTTGCTTGTATCATCTAGAGGCAAGAAAGAAAATGTCCTGCTGAGCCCATGACACATTCTCTAGATCAAGTACTCACTGCTGGGTTCTGCTACGACACTTCTTCCACTCTCTTTCAGCCCAGGAAACAATTTCTTCAGAGGATTCCTCTTTCCTCACTGGCCACAAATCACCCACTCCCAAGGACTGCTGATGGCCTTTCCAGAGGAGCCTGGAGAACACACAGACTGCTGTAAGGTAAGCACAGAAGGATTTGTGGTCCTTCTAACATTTTGAAAACAGATGGGCTTTAAGTTAGTGCACCACAGTGAGCACATAGGGACCTACATATATAAAACACTACTCAGGGCTGTCCTTTCCCAGAATAAATATGAATGTTCAGAAACACTAGTTTTGCTTCAAATTCCTATGCTATGTTCCGTGAATACAATGAGGATTTGCAAGTAAGCCCAGATTTCTAGTCCATACTGAGAGCTGGGTCTTGGGCAGTGGGGGCAAAGTTCAGTTTAATTTACTCTGTGGCTCAGTGAAACGCAGACGAGGTCTTATCATAGCAGACACTAGACCCAAGGTATGTAATCATTTTACTTCTGATTCCTAAGCAGCAAGCTGGGCCTCGCTATTTTCCCCTTGCCCAGCATTTGTTATGGGAAGGTCTGCACGCAAGATAGGGCTATGGCTGCTGTACTTTTGAGCAATCTTTTGGATTGCTGAGGTCTGTTTCAAGACTGGGAGGGTACTGGAAGGGTAGTTGGAAGGGGGAAAAGAATTATCTAGAATCACAAATATGTGTTTTAAATTACTTTGAGAAAAGTAAGTTAATTCTTCATAATTTGATCTTGTGAGAATACCGTAAGTACCCAGAGAAAGTATTTAAATCCTTACTGCATAAACTAACTCAGGGGCTGAGTTATTTCCTACTGGCTCTCTACGCCCTCTTCTATGCTGCTTGTTTGTTTGTTTGGTTTTTTTTCTGATATTCTAGCAAAACCACATCTTTTTCTTACCCAGAGAACCACCAGTATGTGATTTTGGAAAGAAAAGAGCTGCTGGCTTCTGGACACTGATTCTGATGGGAGGAAAAACATGGGTGATATTTATATACAGAAAAGGGCTTGTGTCAGATAAATGTAATTCCCTTCTGTGCTTCCCCAGAAAAAGCAATCAAAGTCACACACATCCTATTCATTGACCCTGACAGTGTAAATGTACTGTGGAGGATCAATGGGATCAGGGGATGTTGGAGAATGAGATTTTGAATAATGTCTTAGCTGGAGGAACAAAGAATATCATTCTTCATACTCCAAGACACTGATTTTCTGAATCACATTGCTCTGCCATACTCATGCCTCAAACAGAATACTGCTGCACAGGAGAGCATGGGGAAGTAATGTGAGCCCTACCTACTCATTTCAATGAAAACAAAGATGAGTATGGATAGAAGAGGGGTTTAGTTTTTCAAAACATACATTGAGAGACAGAGTACTGTTATCCCAAATTCTGCTGGTTACCTTTTAAAACTGTCAACCTTTACACAGAATAATGCATCTTGTATCTCCCAGATACTCATGTTCCTGCATATCCCCATAAATTTAGCTTCCTGTTTGAGCAATGAAGCAATGCATCATGAAAAGCTAGGTTATACTTACGGGATTGTTGACAGCTTCAGAGAAGAAGGGAGGGTGATCAACTAAGCAGAATAGCACAAGTTCTCCTAGCACCAGGCTAACATAAAGGTAAGTTGCAATGTGGTGGAAACAGTCTTCCAGGAAGCCCTAAGAAACAAAATACTGTTGAGAATGAGGCAAGAACCCTCCACATAAAATCAACCAAGAATGGTAACTTCTATTCTACTAGCCATAAGCTCTGAGTTTTGGTTCAAAGCATGAGGTGCATTTTAAACTGCTATGTAGAACTGGTTAAATAAATAACTCCTGAAACTGGAATATAAGAAAATGCTAAATAATGGACACATTTCTTATTTATAGTGATGGTTTTATTGTAAGACTTCATAGCAGTCTAGTCAAGTCAGATATCCACACTGCAGCATTATTCAAGAAAATTTGGGTGCTCTAAGGGATAGAAGCTGTTGATATAATAAAACACTTGCCAGGTTTTATTATAAATGGTGTGTCTGAGGGGTCCATGAAGGGTGCTGTAATTAATTTTGTGAATGAGAAAGAGAAGAAAAAACTAAGGAAAATGATCGGTTCTGGAGCTGTGTTTTGGTAGCAGAAAGTGGCAGTGTTACTTTTACAAAAGACCTGCAGCCCAAGTATCATTCAACACAGCAGGAACAAGCAAGCTCCCAACTGTCTTCTGTTTAGTGGCCACATATTTTTCTCCTATTGCTTAAACATGCAGGTAACATAAGCTTTTGTCTACTCCTTGTTGTGATGGAAAGGTACAGCTGTTCACCTGAGGAAAACAGCCACTTATGATGAAGTGTCAGATGCGTAAACCCAGCCAGCACTTCTCCACAAATAAACATTCACCACAAATACCCGAATAATAAAAATATTTATGTTCATACAAAATCTGGTGTAAGGCCAGTTTTTAGTGACAGTGTTCATGTTCCTTTTGCTTTTATTCACAGGCTTTCAGAAAACTACACTGTCTACATTGGAAGGGGTATTACAGATGGAGATAATTTTTCTCAGCACATATTTTAAGAGAGGAGTTCTCCACCTCACAATCAATGAAGCAAAAGTGCCCTGTTGTTTAGAGACTTCATACCCCTGCAGGTTAAAGATACATGATTCCACTTACTCTTTCCAGGGCATGTTGGACTTTGGAACTAAACATCACAACTGCAGCCATGAATGAGAGCAGCCAGTAAATCAATAGGACACCTGAAGACTGGATGCCAATCATTCTTTCTACTTGGGTAAGGAACATGGCAAGGATCTGCAGGAAAGTACAGATTTCTCCAAATAAATAGCTGGTCATAGAATGCCAAAAATTACTATCAAATTACAAATACAATAAGGAAAAATCAGATCTAGCCGAAATATTTCAAGATGTTCAGAGCTGCAGTATTGTTTCTAAAAGGCTAAAACTGAAAAGCATGATGAGCAATTTTGCATTCAAGAATGTCTCTCCAGAAAGGATATGTAATAAAATTACAAGTGGGAGGATCTAGGCTATGAAAATGCAATGACAGGAGAGGAAGACAGGCATTTAGGCCAAACAGGAATCCCATTTTATTCTAAACCAAATCACACTGTGTTTATGCTAACCGCATGGTTAAGCTGGGCCATATGCAGACAAAATAAAGGAAGAATTACCATTGTGATTCCCACCACAGCAGGGCTAATGAGGAATGCTGGAGCCCGTGGAATTCCTTGGCTTATCTCCCACAGGATGAAGAAGACATTAGTAAAACACAGTATTACCAGGATGAATCCAAGGACCTGGGTCAGAGGCAGCAAACACAAGTTGAAATGGACTGAAATGATGATGGGACAATCTACAGAACTGAGTTCTCCAAACAGCCTGGGCAGTAAGACTGTAGAGGTGGAAGAGCAAGTCTGGGACAGATAACATTAAGGGAAGTAGGAGGAACCAAATGCAAGTACAGGGGAGAAGCTTTTATGACAGTTCATCCTAAAATTTTACTTGATTTATACTGACCAGACTTCACCTGAGTCAGTAAGTGTCAAAGCAAACACAGAGATGGATCATCAGAAAAGAGTCAGTCATATAGAAAAATTAAGTTCCGCAACAATGTTGTTATAATGTTAGGATCAAACCCATCCTCCACCCTTACAATTTTGGCTTTGAAGATGTGGGACATCCTGATATAGCCTTTGGTTTTGTGTCGAAGATACAAGTAGTAGAAGGGAAAACAGATCCAAAGATAGGCACAAGGGATCCAAGCAATGACCGTACTCTCAAAGCACCAGGTAAATCTCGGGGTGTTTGTGTACCACGTCTGGTTCCAGTCCTGTCACAGAATCAACACAGAAGTGAAACAGTAAAGCCAACGTATGCAGAATTTCACAAGCTAATGCAAGTTTCTAATACTACAACTGAGATCTACTAAAATGTTAGAGGAATCTGATTTAGCATTTAAAATGTAAAAGTCATTTGGACTCAGCAGTAGCTTTTGGAACAAATGGAGGTAGAAAGGGGGGGAGGTCGGAAAAGTGAAAGATGCCAAACAAAGGGTATCATGTTTCACAATTAGGAAAAAAAAAAAAAAGAGAGGAAATTTAAGTTATTGAATGTGGAATGAGAAAAAGTAATTTGGGAGCAAAAATATTATCAGCACTTGGGAACCATCAGGGGGAATGACTGGTGAAATGGAGATTAGGATTAAAGAAGTGTCCTACTGCACAAAGTGCATCACAACTGCATTTCCTCAGCTGTATTTACAATTCTTTTGTAATTTTTTGACTGAATAGTTAGATCTCATCTGCAAACATAGTAACGTTGTAGATGAACAGGCAAGGGTGTTTTTCCTTCAGCACCTTGTAGAGATGGTTCAAGCCCTTTATGTGAAGGAGATGATTGAAATCAAGACTAGGGCAATCACTTGATGGAAAGAGAAAGCAGGTAACAGCTCACAAATTCTTATAGGAGTTTATCAGCCTTGAGGATGGAAATCCATGTGAGTCCGTACTGATAACTCATTTGAGCCCTTTGAAAGGTATTTCTGTAATGGGTCACCCAGGAAGGGGCTGATTTCAGTACTCTCCCACCAGTGCAGCCGGACTGGCTCCCACGTAACTCCCATCAGATTAGCTGTAACTGACAAGAGACCCAGGGATTTGGGTGAGCCCCAGGGAGGCAAAGTCCATAACACCAGCAACCTCTGATGGAAACACACTTCGCTGCTCACACTGCATCTGCTGCCTTACTCGATACCCCCCCCCCGCCCCTGCCCCCAGAGGGTGCTGCCCACGAAGCGGCCCCGCGCAGGCGGAACCCGCGCACCCCGGGGTCGGGCCGGGTCTGGCCGCCGCTCGCTCCCTTCGCGGACTGATGGGGCCGGGCCGGGCTCTGACAGGCCTGCGGAGGGGCTCTGGCGCCGGCGAGAGGGCGCCGCGGAGCCCGCTCTTTCACTCACTCACCCAGAACCCAGCGGAGCCGCACAGGGCACCGCCGGCAGCCATCGCGCCCACTGGCGGACCCCCCTCTCGGTGCCCCGGGGCGCCTCGTCCCACACCGTCTGTGGGCGGCGGAGCGGCCGCCAGGCGGGCAGCTCCGGGGAGCTGGGGCGGGACAGCCAGCCGGGCCGCCAGGGGGCAGCACCCGGCCCAGCCTAGCCCGGCTCTTCCGGCAGCGGGCGGCGCTGAGTCAGGAGCCGGCGGCGGCGGGATGCGGGTGCGGGCGGCCGCGGGGCTGGCGCTGGGGCTGGGGCTGGTCTGCGCGCTGTGCTGCGTCCTGGCGCGGGGCTCCGAGGACATCGTCGTGGGCTGCGGCGGCTTCGTCAAGTCCGACGTTGAGATCAACTACTCCCTGATCGAGGTGGGCGCTGCCGCCCCTCCCTTCAGCCGGCCGGGCCGGGCGGAGCAGGGCGCCTGACGGCCCTGGCTCCCTGTGCTCTGCTTGGCTGCAGAGTCTCGGCCTGGGCGCCCGGCTGCCTGTGTGCTATGGCCGCTGTCTGAGCTGGCTGTGGTTGCGGCCTGATTTCAGTTGAAGCAGGTTCTTTTTCAGGCATTTTCTTCGGAGTCCGGGACTGAATTTATCCGGCTTCGCCTGGGAGATTGCCGTCTTCTTGCAATAAACCTTTTCCCTGTTACCCCCCTGGGACACGCGGGTGCTGTTGTGTAAAAGCACTTGGTTAGAGAATGCTTGGTTCAGGCGTTGCTCACGTTTTCTTAAAGTATCTCTTTGTTTGTTTCTTTTAGATTAAATTATATACAAAACATGGTACCTTGAAATACCAGACAGATTGCGCTCCAAACAATGGGTATTTCATGATTCCCCTCTATGATAAGGTAAGAAACTGAAATACCAGTGCTGTCTGCCCTGTGATGGAGGCAGGAGCTGCCTCCACGTTCAGATCTGCCAGCAGAACACCCCCTTCACATGAAACATTTGAATCAGGACATCATTTGTTTTGAGTTCGACCAAACTTTCAACTGTTTCTTTTTGCAGTGCGAGTATTTTATTTCTCTTTGTTAACTATTATGAGAAAATCCAGCTAACTTTAGCTGCAGTTTTGCATTTGTGCTGCTTATCTGAATGACTGCAGCATTGGGAGACTGAGTTACTGGCAGCAGCCATGTGCTAGCAGCAGTGCAAATTCTGCACAGAAAATGCAGCTACCTACATAGTACAGATAAAGCTTTTGATTACCTGCCTATAGAAATGCAAATAAATTTGTATAAGAATGTGTTTTGATATGACTGAAGTGAAAATAACTTGAATGACTAATGGTAGATGTTAAAAATGTCTTAAGGAAATAATGCCAGAAAAGCTCAGAATGTATCAAAAGTTTGGTGTCTGTTTAAACTGGAAAGATGTTTACATTTAAATTAAATGCAAGCTGCCCTCAGATGGTCTAAGTTTTGCTCTTTAAAAGAGATAGTTAACTTAGAGATCAGAAGTAGAATCATAAAATAATAGAATGGTTTGGGTTGGAAGGGACTTTTAAAGGTCACTTAGTCCAGCCGCAAAATAAACCCTTCACTTCCCAGTCTAAGAATGTGAGATGCTTTTTGAGCTCTGTGATTTCGTTCTTAGGCCTTTCCGTGAATGAATTTCAGAACATACGTGGCGGAACATAATGTGGTGCCCACTACTTTAAAGAGGATCCCTGTGTAGATTAATACTCTTTCGGTGCAGAACTTTTAATAGGTTTGAAATTTTTTTATCCCCTGTCTGGGCAGAATGATTGAGCAGGACCTCAGAGTTGAAATACTAAAGGCTGATTTACAGCAGGTCTGTTGGGGCAGGTAGAGATACATTTGGACACTTTCTAACACTGAGCTTCTTGAACATGAGACAGGTTTGGTCTGGAAGCAGTATAAACATGGTGATACTTAATTTTGGTCTTAGCTGGCTGGATGTGAGCCCAGCATCCCAGCCTGTCTGAGTAGATATTGCTGCTTCTTTGAATGGAGTGTCTTAGATATGAGGAAGGGAGAAGACTGACACTTGAGTCTTGTGTTACTCTGCAGCTTTGATACTCATGTTCTTTTTTTCCCCCCCCATTATGAATTGTATTTAGATCAGTGAAGACACTTATTGCTTTCTTTTTTTATTTTTAGGGGGATTTCATTCTTAAAATTGAGCCTCCCCTAGGGTGGAGCTTTGGTAAGTGCCCTATGTCTTCTTACAATAGGATACTGTATCTGCAATGTGAGACTTAACTATCTCTGACTTGCAGTTGGCAGGGAAAATCAAGTGCTTTTCAAAAGAGATAAGCTTTACTATATGGTTTTAATAACTAAAATGTTCTTACTGTACCAGAAGATAATAAAGCTATAAGGTAGACACTAATAAAGTAACCCATGAACTAAATTGAAGGAATGTGAGTTCTTGACAAAACTGGCTGCAGTGGGAGGGAGAAAGGATTTTCAACATCAGGGTTTGTGGGTGCTTTAACTTCGCCGAGGCAGGACTCCTACAGCAACCCTTATATGCTTGAGCTAATGCATTTCTGTGAGAGTTCTGTAAAGCTAAAGCAGAATTGCTTCATGTTTGCTCTCTCACTAACTACCATGCTGTTTCATTGTGTTTCCCCTCCAGAACCAACCAGTGTAGACATCCATGTGGATGGCATTAATGACATTTGCACAAAGGGAGGTGATATTAACTTTGTGTTCACAGGGTTTTCTGTGAATGGAAAGGTTAGTCTCCTTTCTCTTTATTTATTCCATTTTATGCTAATTCTGCCTTTATACAAACATTGTACTTCAGCTTTGCAAGTTATTTTTATCCACTCATACTCTGTTTTCTGTTCATTTTGACAGGTTCTCAGCAAAGGTCAGACATTAGGTCCTGCTGGAGTCCAGGTTGTACTGAGAAATGCTGGCAGTGACATAAACATACAAGCAACTGTTACACAACCTGGAGGAAAGTGAGTGTGGGTGTTGCATACTTAATTCATCTGCTCATTTACACAAGCTTATTTCAATTCTGCCATATCAACTGGCATGATAGCAGTTCTGAAATATTTTTTCTAACCTGCGTAGAGTCTGAGTTGTTTTTGTATAAACAGATGTTTGTGACTATTGCTGAAGAGATGTAACTGCTTTCTCACCTTACAGGTTTGCTTTCTTTAAAGTGCTTCCTGGTGAATATGAAATCTTTGCATCTCATCCTACCTGGATGTTGAAAGAGGTTAGAGCCTACAAAAGTTCTATTTTACCTGTTTAGTGAGGATGGATCTGCTAGACCTTGTATTGATCAACTAGTGTGAGGAAGGGTTTTTTGTGAATGGGCAAGATTAATGGGGTTTTCATGCATTAAATTTAGGTTGTCAAGAAACTGCCTCATGCAGGCCCAGTTTGGAGATAGTGGAGTCAACCAGGCGAGGACTGGCAGATGAGCTCTTGCTTTTGGTCTTCTAATCTTACACATTTTGCAAGAGCTTGAACATTGCAGCAGATGCTCTAATCCCTTGCTCTCAGACTGCTTGCTTTCTGAGAAGCTCTTGAGATCCCAACTTGAGATCCTGACCAATTCCTAAATCAGTAAAACAGAAAGAATACTGTTTTGAAAAGTACCTTTGCTTTAGTGTCTTTGTGTTTTGAATAGCCTCTTTGAGCACAGCTGCTCTGGCCTCTGTTTCTGTTGTTGAGTGTACAACTTCTGATGGTTACTTAGGTGCTGTAAATGAGATGCCTACTTTTGACAAAGATGTATGTGTTTCTGTATTTCAGTCAAACACAGTGGTACGGGTGACAAGTTCTAATGCTTATGCTGCTAGCCCTCTGGTTGTTGCAGGCTACAATGTTTCTGGGTCAGTACGAAGTGATGGAGAACCGATGAAAGGGGTCATGTTTCTTCTTTTCTCTTCTTCAGTAGCTAAAGAGGTAATGGTGTATCAGTACCTTTTCAATATGAGTATGGGCATAAACAAGAAGCAGCTAAATAGCTTTTAGAGTCATATTGCCCTGATACTCATCTCTGGCCTTCACTGAGGTTGGGTTATAGGAAACGTAAACTGTACAACCCCTCAAGCTATATTTTTTGTTTGCTCTTTCCCTTTTTCCCCCTTCTTTTTCCAGCAGTGACCATGTAATACAACATTTGTGTACATGCTAAGTTTTCACATGACCTCTGTGGAATTACTCAGATGTGTAACACAATAGCCATCTGTTTCAATGTTGCAAAATTTAGGCTTAAGGTCTACATATTTTCTGGACACAAGAAATTAGAAAATTCTTTTAATTTCAACTCTTTTAAACTCTTCATTATTGTTTTCAAACAGCCAAGTTCCTCAACTGTCAGGCTGTGCAGGGGCACAGAAGACTAAGACCTGAACTGAAGCAGGGAACAATTGCAAAATGCAATACAGTGCATATCATGTTATTGATCTGTATATTCCTTGTGGGTCAGCAGAATCGAGGGCTATAGTTTTATGACTGTTTTCCCGGTTACACCTTTTGGGATGTTAAATGTTGGTTAGTAAATGTGTTCCCTCATGAGGATGATGCTTCTCCGTGGTGGAAGACCAGCTTCTGGCACAAGATGTTGCCAGACAAATCCTGAAATTCACTATGCGGCAGCTGTAATTTGTCTTCAGCATGAGGTCTTAATTGCTTTTTGACCTCTTGATGTGAAGACAAAGTTCAACAGCTTCTCTTGCCACCTTAAAAGTGTGTTATGAAAAGAGTGTGAAACATTTGGACATGTGCTGTGATTTGTAGAACTCTGTTCTGTAATGCTAACCTTGTCCACAAAACTGAAGTCAGTTCATGTTAAGACATGCATTGCAGTTCTGGGGTACTGGGGTTAGGGTTTCCAAGTTTTCTGTCCTAATTACTATGAAATTGATTATTGGCTGTTTTTTCTGCCTTTTACCTACACATGAATATTAAGCCGTGCTGTCAGACCTTGCCTCTAAAATGGTTTTGTACTTCCTAGTCTTCATTCACAGTATAGTGTTTTGAACCCTCCTACATCCCCCCCTGTAATTACTTTCTGTCTTCTCCCATGAGAAAACACTTGTATTGCATTTATTGCCACAGGATGTTGTGGGCTGCAGTATTTCTCCTGTGGATGGATTCCAGTCAAGAGATGAGTCTCTTTCGTATTTGTGCAATGTTGTATCAAAAGAAGATGGATCTTTCAGCTTTCTTTCTCTCCCAAGTGGGAAATACACTGTGGTAAGTATCTAGGAAGTTCATTGTTTGTCTGTCCATTGATTTTTTTTTTCACTTTCATTTTCTAAATGCATAACTTTGTAGCTGTTAAAACATAAATAGTTGAAATATTTTGAATTTGATGAAATAATTGGAACAGGAACCTCCAACCTAAAGTATGTAACACTGAAATAAGTTGCTCTGAAATAGGGCTCTGTGTTGTGGTTTCTGGACTAATTGCAAATCAGGCTCTGAGTTACCTGAATGCACTGGCCAGTCACAGAACAACACCTAGAGGCTGCTGGGAAGTTTCAGTTAGCTACAGCCTCATGTCTATTAAGTTCTCTTGTTTTCTTTTTGCCCATTCTCTTTATTATATCCAGGTAGTGTAGGAGCAGGGTTGTTTGTGCAGCACTAGAGTGATGGTCCTGCATTTTCAGTCTTTATGCTTTAGAAGTGGGATTCAAACTTTTCTCATTACTTTAACCCTTCTAGTGATGACACAATCTACTTTGTGCATCCAAGTACCTTTCGTGTATTCTGAGCAGAGGGTTACTTTTACGCCTCTTAAGATAATCTCATATGGTTTCAAACACTCTTGAAATACTGCCTTTATTCTTGTCTCCATCCCTCCGAGTTATTTTTTCCAGGAAGTTTGCAGCCCGTTCTGTCTTTCATAGAGGTGTGTGATGGTGATAAGGACATGGAAAATGGTAAAGGAAAATAATTCTGTCATCATTGCTTCTTAGGAGTCAAAGCGATTTGTCTTCTTTCAGATACCTTTCTACAGGGGAGAGAGAATTACCTTTGATGTTGCACCATCTAGGTTGGACTTCCTTGTAGAGCATGACAGTTTACAGATTGAGGTAAGGCATTCAGAGAAAATAATATTTTTGTGCCATTCATTCCTGTAAAAGTGTACCTGGTCTTAGCAGAAAGCAGGTGTATTATTAAAAAAGCTTCTTTGTAAGAAGTTTGAAGACATTGCTGTGCATATCCTCTTGTACAGCAGGTAGAAGACAACATCTGGCATCATGCTGTATTTCTGCACTTCAGTCCCTTTTACTAGGAAGAAGCAAAATAGGAAAAAGTGGTCTGCTGTGCTCACTTACATGTCTATGTTGCAAACAGGGAAGTGATCTTCCAGGTTGCTTAAATTTTCTCATTCAGATTGTCAGATCTCTGGAGAAGGGCCTGTAGGCTTTTATGGTTTGCAGAGTGCCTTGTGTAATGGCATTATATTCTGTGATTTGGGTCTTCTGAACTGTCCTGATGCAGATAAATAGAGAATCAGTTCCTGTACATAGGGGAATGGTATGCCTGGAGATTGGTATGTACTTTCATTGTGATTATCTTGTTACCTTCTTTTTCTTTAAGCTGGAAATAAATTTCCTTTATGTATGTGTGTGTGTGGGAAGTAGTGTTGATTGCTGTAGGTATGTTTGTTTTCACTGAATAATGTTAACTTTTTTTTCCCATTTCAGCCTGTTTTCCATGTGATGGGTTTTTCTGTCACAGGCAAAGTGCTGAATGGTCCTGAAGGAGAAGGAGTTGCTGATGCCACTGTGACTCTGAACAATCAGATTAAAGGTATCCAGTGGTCTTGGTCTTTGTTGCTACAGGGAAGCCTTTATTAAGCTGAAGTACTGTAGTAGTATATGAGATGGAATTAACCCTTCAGGATAATCCACTACCTTTGTTGCCATTTATTTGAAAAAGTAAAGAGGTTTTCATGCAGTTGATTAATTTTGCATTTTCTGGCTTAGATGAGAAAATTAGGTGTTCATTTATTTTTCTGCTGAAAATTTCTTAGTTTCTTTCGCCCATGTGCCAAATTGTGCTTTGAAATACAGAAATGAATGTTGGTCTAGTATGAAAGCTTAATACTGTTCCTTTGTTGTGCAATATAAATTAAAAATAGCATAAAGCAGTGCATGCCCTTTGGCTCTTTTGGTGCATAAGGATAGGCAGTCAACACATGCTCTATTTTTTTAACTCTTCTTGTTATTTGTTACAGTAAAAACAAAAGCTGATGGCTCTTTCCGCCTTGAGAACATAACAACAGGTACATACACAATTCATGCCAGGAAAGAGCATCTGTTCTTTGATACTATTACTGTGAAGATTGCACCAAACACACCTCAGCTAGCAAACATCATTGCAACAGGGTAAGTACTGGTGGTGTGATGAAAATGTCATTTGTTATGCAAACAAGGTCCTTTCCCATGTCATGCCCAGACTTGTGTAGTGTTGTCAGGAGTTAAATGTTACTTGGGAAATTCAAGGTAAATGGGACAGCATGAGTGCTAATAGGATAATGCTTTGCTCAATACTAGTTAAAGTTTAGAGTATGCTCTTAACCTCTTCCTTGCAAATTAAGATGCCAAGATACGGGTATATTGAACGGTTTTAGAACATTATGTGAACCAAGTGGCTTTCTGCCACCGATACTGCACTGCGCATCGGTGCAGTTATCTTATTTACTGCACTGATACTGCACCTTATATCTCCTTATGTGCAGGAGTGGAGTTACATACCTGTCTGGTGCCGTGCTGTACCAAACCTCTGCATTTTATTGCTCACTCTCAAGGTCATAGTTGTCTTATATGAATAATCCTTTTCTTGTTTGTGATTCTTTGCTGGGCATCAGCCTGTGTAATGAGAGTGTAAATCTGTGCAGTAGTGGGAGATACAGCATAAGCTGAGGAAGGCAAGTGGGGCATGATTCAGCATCCAGGAGTTTACCTTTTTGCGGAAATAGTAGCAACCTCCCAGAGAAATGAAAACTAGGAACTTATTGAGGCAGCTGGCAACTAGGTAATGCAGACTTAGGTAGCTAAATAGAAAAATTCCCTGTGTGGTGTTAAATGATCAGTTACAGGGTTTTTTCAGTCTCTAAATATGTGCTCTTGAAGGTGAAAAGTAAAACTTAACAGCTCCTAATTTGGCATCTTGTCTTGTTTTTTTCACAAGTGTAGGTGTACTAGGGTTCTGTTCCAGTGAATTACCTATCTTATTCGAGGTCTTTGACACAAATCATTTCAAACTATTTAAAAACTGAAGGATGGCAATCCTGAGTCAATTGCCAGCCGAGGGGAAAGAAAATTAAAACAAGAAAAAAGGCTTGAAGTGATTGGGTTAGTGGTGAGGAAGAGTGAAACAAGTTGCTTGCAAATAAAAATGTAACATAACATCATGGTAACTTTATAAGAGAAAAGAATCCATTAATCATACATGAGTTTATATTTGCTCCACTGTGTTTGCTTATAGTATCTCTTTTGTATGAATACTCTTTCAGGAGAAATCCATTTCAATTCATGTGTTAGGACCTCAACATAGTGTGGTTTGCTTTTTAAGGAAGGTGTTTTAAAACAAGGTTTTCTTTTATGAGCTTTGTCAAATCAAGATACTTATATTGATGGCTGGCTTTTATTTAACAGATTCAGTGTGTGTGGCCGGATCTCAGTAACTCGTTTCCCTGACACAGTTAAACAGATTAGTAAATACAAGGTAACCATGATGCCTCAAGATAAGGACAAAGCATCAGTAGTTACAACAGAAACTGACCCACAAGGAGCATTTTGTTTTAAGGCAAAATCGGGTACCTACAATGTTCAGGTAAGAATAAGCTTTCATTTCTTCATTGTAGGACTGCTGGGAGGTTTTAGGAGATTTTAAACATTTAATTTCTAAAATTTGAGAAGTTGAATTTAGATTTTCCCTTGTCTTTTTCTCCTGTTTGCACTATTTAAACAATGACAGTAATTCCTTTTTTTTTTCCATTAATAAGCTGAGATTCCCATGCTCCTTGTTCTTTACACTTGTTAAAAGGAGATCACACCATTTGGGTTGAAAGCTCTTATTTCTCTCTCCTTTTAGTTGTGATATCCCTTAGACTGCTTCTTAACATAATATATTATCCTATGTGAATGTAATATTTACTTTTCTCAGCTGCCTAAATGGTTCTGGAGATTATAGGTCACAGCAGAACCTGTAGCAGAACCACCATGAATTTTGCACTGTGGAATATAATGCAGGCTGAAAGACAAGGAAGTGCATGGTTATAATGCCTCCCACTGTCCCCATAGATAATGAAGTAGGCTAATGCAGAAGCATCCTGAAGTTCACTCAGACTTTTAAAACTGAGCTGTTTGGAGGATTTTTAGCTCAGTTTCATTGCCATTCTTTGGAGGATTTTTATTACAGAATTTTGGAAAGCATATTTGGGAGACTAGTTTTGGTTTGCTGGGATTTACCATAAATTTCCATTTTCTAATTTCTGGTACGGGGATAGAACTCAGCAGAATGGTGTATTTGGAGTGGTATCTAAAGCTGGTGGTGTCTTGATGTCATATACTCTACAGGTGATTCTTCCAGAAGCTGAGACCAGAGCAGGATTGGCTTTGAAACCCAAAATGTTCCCTGTTACTGTTGCAGACAGACCAATAATGGATGTGACCTTCTCTCAGTTTTTGGCTTCTGTCTCAGGGAAGATCTCTTGTTTAGGTGAGCCAGTTCTGAAAGTGAAGTGGAAATGGGAACAGAGAACTTTAGCACTGCATGTGTAAATGAGTACTGTTTAGATCAAGACACATCAGCTCTTTTTTTGGGAGACCTTACAGCCTAGTAATGTACCCTTAATAAAGTCTGAAGTCAAGTCATGTACCTAATTTTAATGCTTCCTAGGAATAAGCAAGTATTGCTTCCTCAGGAAGGAATTCTGACCTCTTTTCCTCAGTAGATGCATAAGTTCTAGAAAGAAAAAGAAATGCTCCTGGCTGACACTAGGTGTACTGTACATCAATCAGAGGAGTATTGGAGGTGAAAAGACATTAAGAAATAAAAAAGCAGGGCGTGTAAAACCTGTAGTCTAGAGGCTCAAGCTCTCAACAGAAGCTTGCAATCTGTTCTTTTTCATAAACTTTTACTCTTTTATTTTAGTATAAGGTTTCTCCCTGCTGCTAAATAGCAGAGATTACCCACTGATTTCAGCAGATGATGACTGGAGCTTGACTTTTGCAATTTTTACCCCTTTTTTTCTCTCCAAATACTCTCTGCGCTTCATGTTCTGTCTCTCAGGTGTTTACTGGGCTCTGTAGTCTCTGCAGAGCAAGGTGGACCCAGGGATTTAGTGTTGGCCTCTGGTTGTTACTTGCCATTAAATAAAAGAATATGATTAAAAGTCTCAAACTTCCTGAAGAATTCAAAAAAGCACTGATAAACATGTGCTTAAGATATAAGAGTTTTACTTGGAAAGATTCTCTACTGAAGAGTTATCATTTTAACCCTAGTATGCATGAAGCTTGCTTGGAGTGGGGGTTTTGAAGGCCAGGCTGGCAAGCCAGAATGCAGTCTCATTTTCTCTGTCTTTTCTGCACAGATGCTTGTGGTGATCTGGTGGTGACATTACAGTCTGTGAGCCGCCAGGGTGAAAAACGCAACCTGCAGCTCTCTGGAAACATGGACTCAGTAGCCTTCACATTTGAAAATGTGCTACCTGGCAAATACAAAGGTTGGATTATGGGGAACTACTTGAAGTCTTACCTTAGTAGCTAAATTTGTAACTTAATCTGTATAGTTCTGTTACAGATACCATTTGCAGTATGCTCATCATGGAACTAGTTTCGAAATTTGAGAGAATAGGGAAAAGTACAAGAGTTGTGGTTTAAACCCCACCAGTGACTCAGAACCGTGCAGCTTAATAATGAACTGACTTATCCCAAGCCTGAGATTAGGGGCAGACCCTGCTTCCAGAATACTTCTCCTAAGAGCAGCATGTGTTTTGGCCAGCCTGCCTTGGCCTACTACAGAAATAAATTGTTTTCCAGGGAAAGATGTAGAAGCAGTGTATACAGATTGCTGTTTATTTGCATGAGTCAGAACATCTTTCTACCTGATGAAATTGGAGGTTAGGTTCTGATGTCCTGTAGGCTTCTTTGACTGTCACAGTGGTAATGCACATTGCAGAGTGACCAGACTTCATTAATCCTTTTTATAATAGCTTTTCTGTTATGAGACGCGCTGGATTCTTGGTGATGCTGCAGTGAGACAGGTCTATTCCAGCAGTCATTGTCCGGCTTTGAAGCTTATTGTCAGGGAAATTAGAGTGATACGAGCTTTTTATACCATAAAACTTGCTCTTACTCACACAGTTTTACATTACTAAAATGCTTTGTGTGGTGTGTATTCTAGTAAGCATTGTACATGAAGACTGGTGCTGGAAGAATAAGTCTTTGGAGCTGGAAGTCATGGAGGAAGATGTTTCAGGAATAGAACTCAGGCAGACTGGATATATGCTGAGATGTTCCCTTTCTCATGCAATTACACTGGTACGTAGATAACAGACATCCTTGTATTTTTTTAGTGAATTTGTGAAGGTAGGTTGGGATATGCTTGGAATCAAGGCTTTCTTATGTCTCTAGGGAGTCATAAAGCACAGCAACATTCATATTTAGGGTGCTTTGAGATTAGTCTCTCAGATTTAGTGAAATGGTCTTATGTTGTTAACTGCTATGAAAGAGAAGCATTAATGTATCTTTAGGCAAATACTGTTCTAATTTTGTTGTTTGGAAGTTAGTAACAGAGAATTGTGTTGTGGCTTCACAGGAATTTTATCAGGATGGAAATGGACCAGAGAATGTTGGTGTTTATAACCTGTCCAAAGGAGTTAATAGATTCTGTCTCTCAAAGCCAGGTAACAGCTCTGAAATGTTAGTTTAAAAAGCAAAAAAGAGCCAGTCAAGTAATACTGCTAGGAATTGAAAAGAAATCTCTTGTGGTTTCTGAGAGGCATTATTTCATTAATACATATGAGTATATATATATGTATGTAGATGCTCTGTTCTAAGTTTTTGGAATTCTCATATTATTTAGTCCTTTACTTAAATACAGATTCCAGAAGTGAAATAATTATTTTCTTTCACTTTGATCGTCAATGAATGAAGAACATGTTCAAATAACCTTGTTCATATGGGTTCCATTTGTCACTCACATTAAAATGTGACTGACTAATGGAAGTTTAATTTCAATACAGGATTCTTGAGGTATAACTGGTAAAAGTACCACAAGGTTATCTATAACAGGAAAAAATAATGGTTTTAAATTAGATTTTTTTTTCCTTTTAACATCTTAGAGCTAATTCTCTGTTAGGCCACCTTAGTAAAACAGTTAACAAATTTCTTTGGTTTTGATCCAGTTTTCAGCTTTGAACATTTAATCTTTTGAGCCATTGGTCTCATTCACAAAACGATAACACAATGGTTCTATAGTCAGTCAAAGGGTATTAGCTGTGGGACCATAATAGGTTACATCTGAGCTTGTTTGGTTTGTTCCATTTGTAATTATGTTTATCTGTGGTCCTGCCTAATTGTGTTTTGTGTCAGCATACATGAGAAATTGCACAGCTTCAAATACTGGTCTTTGACTGAACAGAGGCAAATTAATTGACAAGCGTTTGTGTGAAAGGGAGATGTATAGTCAGATTTTATAATTGTTTCCGTACCACAGGTCTCTTGAGAGTGCAGCCAACACACTAACCTTGAATTTTCTCAGCGGATAATTCTCTGGCTTAATATTTACAGGTGTATATGAAGTGACTCCACGTTCCTGCCACCAGTTTGAACACGAGTATTACACTTACGACACGTAAGAGCCTATCAATATGCTTCTGTAAAGCTGCTGCAGCAGAAGGAATTTTTATTTTCAGCACTTCAGGATGTGTTGCTATGACTGTCTCTGACCAATAGAGGGGAGCTTTAGGAAAGTGTATCAGACGTTCACTTGCCTTTTCTAGTCTTAAAAAAAATAAGTAATGACAGGCTTAAAGATGCTTTTGGTACTTTAACTGGATATTAACTGTTGTCAGCCTTTTGTCTAATATTGGTTTCTTTGTTTTGTAACAAAGGAGAGATATTTCAGTGGAAACTGTTGATCACTTGAGAGAGTTGAAATGCAAAAGATGGGATAGTAAGTTTACTCAGAGGCGTATACTTACTGTTGTACATCCCTAGAGCCATGACTCTCTGGTGATTTGATTCCTCTCTCTCCAGTTTTTTCAAGCTGAGTAATATTCACCCTAATGACAAATAAGCAGTGTTGATCTTCCTAGGACAGCCATGTTTTATTATTTATTGGTTGTGGTCTGCCAATGTGCGTAATGGCTCTTTGCTTCCAAAAAGAGGATTTCTGTTCCCGGACTACTTCTAATTCATGAACATGGCAGAAAATGAATTCAGCATTAAGATCTTATTCTTTTCTGCTGTGTTAGTGAATCAGAAGTGATGTCCTCAACAGGAGAGCCAGCACAGCATGAGTGAATGGATAGAAGCAGAAACCCTCTTTCGGAAGCAAAGCACCATTTGGCTTTTGGCATCTTGGTGAACTATGTCTAATATGTCAAGTTTTTGAGTATCCTTCTGTTGTGTGTAAAGTACATATGAAATCAATCAAGTCAGCTTTAGCTTGAGAAGAAGCAGGAGGAGCAAAGGAAGGAATTGGTTTAGCCTGTTGTCATACTATAGTTTGGTGTTCAGAGCTGGAAAATGCTCCCTTTCCGATATGCTAATATCTGGGCACCACAATTTTGCTGTGTAATCTGTATGTTGTCTTTTATGAAGCACTTCTAACTTAGAGATGAGAGCATAACTTCACTAAATAAGATCTGGTTATTTTCTTTCGGAGGGGGACCTTGAATTCATCTCTGTCACTTTGATTTACAGGTCCTCTCCTAGCATACTGACGCTTACTGCGATTCGACACCATGTCCTTGGCACGATTGTAACAGATAAACTGATGGATGTGACTATTACCATTAAGTAAGAACAAAGAAATCTTGGTGCTATAAAAACTGGAAGAAAGACATCTCTCTCATAAAGCTTTACTCTGGTTTTAATACCACAGTAGCTGCTTTCTAAAGGGATGGCATCCAACTCTTGACTGCAAGAGGTTTTTATGCTGAGATGTGCTTTGAGTTCTTTGTTGATAGATAAATAAGTCCTAGCCATTGTTTTGAATATTGTCACTTCATTTCAATATAGCCTCTTTCTACTTGTGTGTCATGATAATAAGGAGTTATTATCTGAGTTTTTACACACTTTAATGAACTGAAATTTCAGAATTCAGGGGTATTGTTTTCACTTAGATCTGAGCTCTTTAGCACTAGCATCTATTTTTTTCTCTTTTGTTTCCTCAGAATGAGAATCTGCTGCTTTAAAGCATTGTTGCTGGTGTGAAGAGGGTTATAAAAGGAAAACCATGCGAAGTGATTATGCACTAATGCACCAGTTATGTTTTGCTGAGCAGACAGCTCACTACAGAGCACTGATTTGTGAACAGTTTTAATTGTATGAGGTGCCAGATCTGCCTGGAAGTGCCTGTTAATGATGAGCACTTTATTAATGCTCTGCTGATGTCTCCTTGTTCTAGACTATAGGTTCTCAAACTTTCTGGAGTGTAGAAACATCTTTTCAGAGAACAAATAACCTGCAGAGCATTCCCTTGAATTCCCTGAGTTTGTTCAACCTATACCTGCAACTACTGGGCAACTACAGCAGTTGGAAAAGAAACATTGAGACAGCAGAATGCCACTAGGATTTTAAAAACAATTTACTGAGGAGATGAATATTGTACTGGCCACCTAGACCGGTTGTTTCTTTTGAGACAAGTGCTTTGAAGGCAGCTCAGCTGCCACAGCATGTCTCTGTTCAAGCCTACTTGTAGCTTCTCAGCCAAAGTCCAATTTGTGAAGTGGCATCAAAATAAAAGGAACAGCTCTGGATTTAAAGCAAGCCAGTTGTTTTTAACAAGTTTGTTAAAAACAGATCCATGGCAATGATCTGTTAACTTGCAGTTAACCAAAACAACTTGAATAACCCCAACTAAAAATAAGCTGAATCTTGGCAATTTTTAATAATGGCTTCTTATGCTTGGAAATAATGCTGTAGTAATTTACTATGGATATCATGAGGCTGTATGTGTGTTTATAGGTTTTAAGACAATTTTTTTATATACCTTTCTGTACTGTCTCTGGACTGCAGAGAAATAATTTAAAGCCTTGGTGAAATTTATTGTGATAGAGCAATAGTATCTGTTTCTCTTAAAGAAGACAGAATATAGGTGAAGACTGAAGCAGGAGACAGAACTACCCTGACAGTCTAAAGTGGTTGCAGGGAAAGTAACCGTGATCATTGCGGTTCACCCCTCATAGAGAATTTTGCAATGTTCTGTGACAGTTTTTCAGACTATTGCAGAAGAGACAGAAGATAAGATTCAAAGGGTGGTTAGAGACTGGAAGAAATTGCTAGGAAAGAGAGGGTGTAAGATCTGGTAAAGGGAAACAAGATGCATTGTTCTGAGCTGATAGAAAGAATGTGGTTAAACTTACCTAGCTATCTCTTCAGTGGACAATGACAGGATAGCTGGATGGTTCAGATCTGTAGTGCAGATATGTTAGAACTCAGAGCTCTTCCTGGGAATTGCCAGCTACTGGAAGTATTTATTTGTGATAGAAGTTGTTTTCTCCTGGTAGACTCCTGACAGGTAGGGTCCAAGGGAAAGGTCCTAGTATGAATAAAAAAAGGGAGCTTACCTGTCTTTTTGTTTATTTTGTGTAACTCATCCTTTCTGTATTAAGCCTGTTGTCAGGTTTGGAATTCCAGCATTTCTCTCTCAGTATAGGGCTTCGTTATAAGTACTCTTGCAGACTCAAAAAATGTACCACTCCTGCTGGCTTGTCAGTGCTGCTGTGGGAGGTTATTGCCCCCGCAGTGAAGCTGGTGTATGGTACTTGGTGCAAAATCAACACTCTACTTACTATAAACTAGGCTAAGATGCTGGATGATGCAAAGTGTTTGTGTAGGCATGTGACACTGGCTCTGCAGTGGGATGCTGAGGCACACAGAGAGGAGAAGAAGGCAACAGGGATGTAGCTTCTTGAATGGTTATTGCATGATGAGGCAGAATTTGTGAGAGTTGCAAATAGATCCTTTCCTGCTAGGGCAGGTAGGTCACCTGTAGTCCCTATGAATGTGCCTTTTTTGTAGTAACTGATTGATATGGAGGTTAAAAGTTGTAGCTGTGCTTGAAATAAATTGCAGGAATTGATATAAAAAAAGAAAATAAACCTTGGCACTTGTCTGCCATGATATAAAGGCAATAATTAACAGATAAAACAATCTTTTATCCCTCCATGTGGAAGGAGCTGATTTTATTTTCTCCCCCATGTTTTCAGGTCGTCCATTGACAGTGAGCCTGCGTTAGTTTTGGGGCCTCTGAAATCTGTACAGGAGTTACGTAGGGAGCAGCAGCTGGCAGAAATTGAGACCCGTCGACAGGAGAGAGAAAAGAAGGGTCAAGAGGAGGAAGGAACAAAGCCACCAGTGCAAGAAATGGTGGAGGAACTCCAAGGACCATTTTTATATGAATTTTCATACTGGGCAAGGTAATGCCAAGCTCCAATGGACACGGTATAATCTTTGTTCTATTGTTTGGTGTTGCTACCAGACAGAATAGTGATGTATTCCACATGCAGGAAAGGTGCTGTGTGGGTACCCGTGCCTGTTGTTGTTGACTATCAGCTAAATAAAAACTAGTATCATATATTACGGATTTTGCTTAGGTTATTGTTGGCACTTTTTCCTTGGAGTATTTAGATGGATTCTTGGGTCAATATGCAGTTGATATTCTGAATAGAATAAAATATTCTGTTCTACATGGGAGCTGCTAATTCCATTTTCTTCTAATCTTATTTGTGTTTTACAGGTCTGGAGAGAAAATTACTGTAACACCGTCATCAAAAGAGCTGCTTTTTTACCCACCTTATGTGGAAACAGTTGTTAGTGGAGGTAAATATAAATAAAATCTACCCTAAAAGGTGTAGATTTTTAAGGCAGAAGGGTATCCGTATAGATGAATGTATGACTAGCTCTTCAGAGGTAATGTTAGGAAAGTTTCAGTTGCAGCTATTTGTTTTGGCCAGTTTCACTCTGAAATTTGGAAGCATTTGTATTTGGTAGCGGGTGCAAGTACAGTTTGTATCAGCAGAATATGCTTCCAAATGCTGAAAGACCACCTGGCACAAGAGGTTGGGCTAGATTCCTGAGTTAGATGCTCAGAATTGTTCGTATTACTCTTATTTAGAAAAGTAGTTATGCAAAGCAATGTTTATATTTTGAGTTTGTTCCCAAATTCAAGTTTCTGTTAAGTTTGTTGGGTTGGTTTGTTTTGGGGTTTTTTTGATAGTAAATTGCAATAATAAAAATAGTCACAAAAAAGTAAACTTCAGAATTGTCAGGATTACCATCAGTCAATGCTACTTGTAAGTGTCCGTCTTGCCCTTAGATTGCTCAGATGGTGTAAGTGAACAGACTTTGATTGAAATCCCTTTTTATGTGCCTCTTTGTTGTACACATTCTAAAAATGTTGGAGAGGAGGGAAATAAAATGTTACTTACATCATTAAACATGACATACGCTGACCTGAATTTGAGCTCAAAAGAATTTTGTCCAAGTTCTGTATAGTATCAGCTAGAAGGGCATGTTGTTGGAATGTTCTCCAGTACATGGCTGCAGTACATGTAACTTAATCCTTGAAGCACTCAGCAAATCCAGAATGTTTGTTTTGGAGATGTGCTTTTTAGCTTTGGAACTCAGATACTGATTTTGGGAATGTTCAGGTGTTTTGAGGGGTGCTGAGAGGCCATGCAATTAATTGTCTTGGTTGATCTCTTATTCTGAGGTTAAAGAACATCAACCAGTCACTTTGGAAGTAGTTAAACTCTTGCTGTAAGACAGAGTGGTGAGTGTATTTTGACTTTCTTGTTTGTCTTAAATCCCCTTTGCAATGGCCAAGAGAGTTGTCCTGGAAAGCTGATAGAGATTCATGGAAAAGCAGGCTTATTTCTGGAAGGGCGAATTCATCCTGAATTGGAAGGTGTTGAGATTATCATTGGTGAAAAGGGAGCAACTTCCCCGCTCATCACCGTTTTCACCGATGACAAAGGTGCTTACAGGTAATTAACAGATTAGTTTTGATCTTTTGTATTCTGTAGTTAAAATGCAGTGGTAACTTGACAATGTGCATGTGCTATCCAGGTGCTGGTTTTAATAGAGTTCTTTCCTTTTATTTGAAGTGTTGGGCCACTCCACAGTGACTTGGAATATGCAGTCACTGCTCAGAAAGAAGGGTTTGTTTTGACTGCAGTAGAAGGAACAGTTGGGGACTTCAAAGCTTTTGCTCTTGCTGGGGTGACGTTTGAGGTAATGTTATAAGCACTTCGGGTTCTGAATGAACAGTGTTTGCAGTTAGGAATAGACAGGCAAAAAAGTTAGCTTACATCTCCCAGCCAAACACAAATGGGTGTTGGATTTGGGGATAATCTTGTCATGGGTTAACAAGTCTCAGTGGATGACCTTAGCTGCAGACCATGAGTTGCCATACAGAAGATATTTTGCAAGGTTTATAGAGTGAAAGAGCCTGCAGACCAAAAGACTGGGTTTGTTTCCTTGTGTAGAGTTGGACCACATTCTCTTAATGATTATCCCTCAAGATGACTTTTTCATGTGCAGTCTGCTTCTAGTCTTTGGGATACTTTGTTCTAGCCACCAGACGTGCTGTGAAGTGATAGAGAATGACTGTTCTGGTGGCACATGCTATGCATGGCTGGGACTGCCCAGGTGTTGACATTTGAAGCTTCTGTAGCTCTGAGTCTCACAGAAAGGGATGCGCTGCAGATGTGACTACTTTTCTCCTGCTTGCAGCCGAGCACTCAGAGCCAGCCCATCTGTGCACTCCGCAAAGGGCTTCTGAACTGAACCCTTCTTTGTAAAGCAGCCCTCACTTACACTTAAAATTACTGCTTTTTCAAAAATAGATCAAGTCAGAGGATGACCAGGCTCTTGCTGGAGTTCTTTTGTCTCTCAGTGGAGGGGTGTTTCGGTCCAACCTCCTTACGCAGGATAATGGCATGCTGACTTTTTCCAACCTGGTAAGTTGAAATGGATTCTTCTGATTGTGGCTGCATGTGCAATGCTGTGTTACTTGCCCTTCAAAATAGGGATGCTATTGGCTCCTTTCAGTGGTAGGGGATGTATGGCCTCCTTTGAAATTGGAACCCACAATGAGCAATGTAGGTCCCTCAGAGCGGACAACACTTAAAATCTTACTAAATGAAAGATGCAATATCTAACCTAACAAGAGATTCTCTGCAACAGGTAGTAGAGATGTTGATGGATCTCAGTTACTAATTTGCAGTCTGTAAACATGAAACAAGCCAATTTGTTGATGATCATTTGCGAGTCTTTAGAGGAAAGAAATCTAATTAGATTATTGATCTGTATATGTGCGTAAACATGCCTGAATAGTTTCCTTGCAGACATCGTTCTCTCCTGGTCACTTGCTTGTCCTTGAGGTCTTGTGGTAAGGCTTTAGGGCCATAGTTTCCTTTCACTCTTCAGGCTTTATCACCTAGTGGAGTTTTGTGGGTTTATTGCCCAATGTGCTTACTGTTTTTCAGTGTTCACATCTTTTGACCAGTTTAACCTACAGTTGTGACAGAGAACTTGAGCTGTTTAGGGAGCTCTTGCAGAAATAGTTGTTTGGAGTTGGTGAGTTTTTGTGCCAGTATCAGTAAACAGCTTGGTTTATGCCTCTCTGCAGAGCCCAGGGCAGTATTACTTTAAACCCATGATGAAAGAGTTTCGCTTTGAACCATCATCACAAATGATTGAAGTGCAGGAAGGACAGAATCTCAAAATTCGGATAACTGGATACAGAACAGCTTACAGGTCAGTGAACCTGAAATGCCGTGCAAAATGCTACCTACTCTGTCAGGAGGCGTTGTGCAAAATGTGTGTCTTCTCCTGATACACCTCTGTTCTGAAGGTTTGGAAGGTACTTCTGAAGGCACAATTTAGCTTTGTTATGCTGTGTATAAGTGCTTTTTTTAGTCTTTTCCCATGCATGTTGATATATAGGTAAGCCCAGATGGCAGGTCTGTAAGGAAAAATATTGCTATGAAAGCGCTATGTTGGTAGCACTGGAAGTGGCTTGTGCTGCATCCAGTGGAAGAGGACTACTCTGGAGATGGTAGACCAGTTCAGATACCTGACTTCAAGATCCTTCCTTTTCTTGCCCTCATGGATAAGTGCTGCTGTTCATGGAGGTCAGAGAACTTGGATTTCTGAAGTTGTGCTCTGAACTGCAGCCAATTCTGTACATTACAAATTCACTTTCTCCATGCTATGCTAAATATATTAAGTACTTTTTCATCATTTATACCAATAAAATATATTAAAAATGTGCATCAATTTGCAGCACATCTGTAGCAATTGGTTCTTTTTATATCTCTAGCTGTTATGGTACAGTTTCTTCTTTAAATGGAGAGCCTGAGCAGGGAATCTCAGTGGAAGCTGTGGGGCAGAAGGATTGTAGCATCTATGGAGAAGACACAATAACTGATGAAGAGGGCAAATTCAGGCTGCGTGGCCTTTTGGTAAGGATGAGAATGCTCTCTCTCATTTACTTTTATGTTAATGTGAAAATGGAGCAATAAAATGTGTTTTATTAATTAGCTTCCAATTTCTGTTTCCCCATTACGTTTGCTGGCTTAGATTCCCTTGAGTCTGTGTTAGGAAACACTGCTGTATAGTAAATGTTGATTCTAGTAAAGGGGGATAAAAGTACAAGTAGTGGAACAGACTTTCAGTACAGAAGTCTGCAGAACCTGCTACTAGTACTGTGATGGCCTCCCACAAACACTGAACAGTTCTCATGACACTACCTGAGCCCTCAGTCAAGGTACTGAATATGTCTAACAGTTGTTCAGCAGTGTTCTGGTGTTAGAGCAGAGAATTTCCTTAGGCAGAAGAATTTGGGGAAGCATTTAGTTTCTCTTGTGAAAATACTGGGCGAGGATATTTGATGTATGTCTGATGTTGATTGTTCAGCATCTATTTGAAGTAAGCTGATCTGCAGGAAATGTGGAAGCTGAATTTATTGGATTGTTTATTTATTTATTTACTGGATTGGATAATATGCGTAGTAAGCCATTTGCTGAAGTAGAAAGCAGTATTTGATCAGGTTTTACTCCTGTTTAATGTTTTCTTCCTAGCTAAAACACTTCACAGCAGTGATTTAACGCTGTAATGTAATAAATCTGTGAAATTTCTGTGATAGCCCTTTCGTGTTTGCTGGCAGTAAACAGCGTTAATAGTGTTCTTGAGTTAAGTATTCTACTTGGGAAAAGGAAGACTGGGTAAAGTTCGATCTGTTTGGGTGGTGTATCCTAAATGGAATGTTAGAAAATGCTCTTAATGTTTTCTAAAATTTAAGCGTGTATTATTCATTGTTGGGATTAATCATCTGAATGTTGCTTTTAGCCTGGTTGTGTGTATCATGTGCAACTCAAAGCTGAAGGTAATGATCACATCGAAAGAGCTTTACCACAGCATCGGGCAATTGAGGTAATTTATTTTTTTCTGTATTATAACTTAACTATGAAATACATGTGCCAGAGCATTATGTCTGTTCTGTCAGCAGCAGTGTACTTGAACGCGTTCTGTTTAGACAAGTGGCTTTCAGCAAGTTAGCTCCCTAAATACAGGCCCCATATTGTGTGATTCAGCACCATAGCTTAAAATTGAAGTAAGATAAGCCCAAACAGTGAACAATTGGATTCTTTCACAGTCACAAAGACTGTACATCAAGAATCAAGAGAGTATATGTATAGAATACCTTTCAGCATTTCTTTATGCTGTGGGACAAAGCAGTAGTGACTTGAGGATGTCATAAATTGTCATATTTTCCTATCTGTATATTTAGTTATTGATTGATACATAGATCTCTTTATGCTTTATTTGGTCCAAATCCTGCAGTCTTGATGTAGGTGAAATTTGTCATTCAGGCTCGCAAATCTTTATAAAATGTAATAATAACTTTGAATTGAAAACTGATGAAATGTTAAATATTCCTCCATCCTTACAGATGCATATTAGCTGCCTCGCATTTCTCTCTTGACATCCAGTAAAGGTTAATTAGCCTTCGTTAGTTGTACAGAACTTTTCAGGGAGAGATGGTCATTATTTGAGCTCAGACACTTGCCTGACCAGGGTGCCCTCCTTTGCAGCAAAACAGAAAGGCAGAAATCTTTCAAGTCCTTAGTCTCTTCTTGTTAAGAGTGCTTGCTGGTTGGGGAAGAGCAGCCCAGATTCCAGAAAATCATCTGAAGGTTATGTATTGCAAATGACAGCTGTATGCAGTGGCTTATACTAATAGTATCCTTGCTAGCCTGCCATTTTCTCCAGGAGAGAAAGGATCTGAAAGATACCTGCAGGAAAAATGTACAGCCTTAGTGGCACCAGACTGTTGATACAGCCCCTGGCCTAACCATAATCTGTCTGTTGCTATAGTTCTTATTTGAGTAAATGTCTTTCCTTATCCTGATCAGAGTTCAGATGTAGGAATACAAATGTTTCATATTTTAAACAATTTTGAAGAATATAAAGTTACGTATTTTCAAAGTAGGTTATATTACATGAGCATATTCCTCATTAATTAACTGCATAAACATCCTAGCATAGTAATATGTATCTCTCAGCACAGATGCAAAAAAAGGGAGTCCAGTGTTCAGGTACCAGGCCTTCCTTTGTATGTAACTCAGCCTCTTAAAAATAATGCATGCTTCTGATACTTCTTCCATTTTTAGTTTAACTAAATGCCATCAGTCTTGTACTGATGATGCACAAGTCTTTAATCGCAAGCTGTTCACTCTAAAGGAAGAGTATCTGCGCTTGGAAAGGCTTCAAGTTTCCATGTGGTTAGTATAGAACAAAATACACTTTTTGTTTAAACAGTTGAGCAGTGTTTGTGTTGTGCTGGTGTCCTGCTAACTGCTCCTCTGTTGGTAAAAACATGGCTGTGCTTTATGTTGCAGGTTGGGAACAGTGACATTGGTGATGTAAATATTATAGCGTTCCGGCAAATTAATCAGTTTGATTTAAGTGGAAATGTAATTACATCTTCTGAGTATCTCTCCACATTATGTGTAAGTTCAAGCCTTTCATCTTTGTTAAGTGTGTTTGCCATGGTTTCACAGCGGTTTTTGGCAAGGTCACTGGAAATTGTTCAGTGGCCAGAGCACACATTTAATTCAGATTATGACTAATACTTTAATGAAGGTGAATTTGAATTCCAGGTAGAATTAAGATTCCAGTGTTCCTGACTGCTTTCCTTCAACGTTTCCATGTTTTTTTCATGGGAGTATGTTTAAGAAATACTTTGTTCTGGTTGGCCTGTACATTTCTGGGTCTTCTTCCCTGGCCTTAGGGAAAGCAAGACAACAGGAGTGAAATGAGTCCTCTACCAGAGAACGGCATTTATTCCTGAAATACCTGCAAATTTTGACATGCATGTCTGCTAGCAAGAAGATACCATGTGAATGCAATGATGCCGTAGGACACATGAATTTAAAATACGGTTATAAGAGAGACAAATAGTAAAACTGAAATTTTCAATATTCAAAAGACTGCACTATGAGCTGAAAAAAACAACACCCATGATCCTTTTGGCTTAGTATGCAAATGCTGGAAGAATCTACATGAGGCATTAGTGTGGTAGGAGTTACAGTACCGTTTCTCAGGTTTGAAAGCTACCTACATTTGCATATAAGTGCAATCCCTGGATTTATTTCAGACTAGTGTGTTATGCATCTCACCTGCCAAGTCCTCATGCTAAGCTGTTGGGTTTTTGGGAGACATCCAAAGGATCCAACACTCAGAGAAGATGTGAAGGGAAAATGTACCACCTTGCTGAAGAACACCTGAGCAAGCTTCCCGTCTTTCTGGGGAAATCTAGACCCTTGCAGTTCAGCCTAAGCAAATAGGAATGGATGTCAAAATTTGATTATAAGGAAGTTGCCCAGGCCTATACATGTTTTGTATTAGGTTGGGTCTTGCATTGCATGTAATGCACATATGCTGTTGATGGGTGCATATCATCACCTTTGCTTTCAAGGCAGAAGGTTTTGTCTTTGAAAGATGTTCTGAGATTTGATACAGACACAAGCGAGTGGTGTCCCTTCTGGTGGTGTGGGCTTGACGAAACAACTGGAAATGCTCTGCTGAGCTGTGGTTTGAGCTGCAAACACAGTAGCACTGAGCAGAAGTGATGAGAATTCAGTTGGGCTCTGTCTGCAAGGAGAGCTGAGTCTTGACAGATACCTGATCCAGAGGTTTGCAAACAGTGGTATAGGTGCTACTTCAGAGTGGTCCACAAAGCCCATCGCTTTGCGGACTGTCCTCTGGAGGAGGCACAGTGGCTGATAAACATTGGTGTGTTCAGGCAGCCTCATGTAAGGAGGTGCTGCTGCCTCTACCAGCCTTATTTGACTATGACACAATCCTCTTAATTATGCTGGTTTCTGAGCAAACTGTATTTGCTGCAGACTTCAGGCCTGTTCTATAGCTTGAGAATGTCTAGCTTGTTAAATTTTAAGTGTACAGAAATTGGAATCAAGCAAAATGAGCCTGTTGGAGAAATAGAAACAACCCCCAGCTGCAAATTCCTATGAAGCTGCTGGGATTATTTAAAAGAATTAATTGGTTCTGGTTGATGCACAGCACAGGCTACTTTAATACACTCGATTGGTGAAAATACCAGACATCAGTTACTCTGAATTATTTCAAGTTCTGTGAAAAGACTGTTTCTGTGACTTTTTGCATCCCAGATTAGAACAGCTCCAGGTGGTTTTATTTGACAACTTTCTATTTACAAAACACATGATGAATTTTGAAGTGCTTTTATCCCTTAAGATGTGGGATGTCTGAAATATCTGTTGTGGTCCAGGCTTAAAAATACCTGGTTTATGCTTTCTTCTTTCCTTCATAGGTGAAGCTCTACAAAAGTGAAAATCTTGACAACCCAATTCACACAGTCAACTTAGGCCTATCCCTGTTTTTCCATTTCCCACCACTTCTTCGAGATGGTGAGGTAAGGATATTGATGAATATGAGCTTAGATCATTTAATCTTTTTCTATAAAGATATGGAAGTTTATTTCTGGTGTATTCATGCTGAAGCAACAAGCGTCTCAGAAGATTTGAAGCCAGTTAAACTGCCTTTAAATCTGATTTTGTCTCAGGCTGCTACTGATGCTGTATACTGAATGTATTTTTTACCCACAGAATTATGTGGTGCTCCTGGATTCTACACTGTCTAAATCACAGTATGATTACACCCTGCCTCAAGTTTCATTCACTGCTATTGGATATCATAAACATATTACACTGATCTTCAGTCCCACTGTAAGTACGAAATACTTAAATGTTCAAGTGTTCACCTTGAGAGCAATGGCTGGTAGCGTAGCCTGTATGTATTTTGTGGTCTTGGCCAAACTTTCTATTAATTTCTAATAAAGAGGTCTATGAGAGGCATTAAAGTGGCAATGAATATGGCTTTGGCCACATCTAAGGCATCACCTGGTATGTTGTGGGAGGCAGGTAAGGAGATCAGGAAGGTGTGTGTTTTTGTACTTCCGAACGCAGTGCAGTCAAATTTAGTGAAGTGTTTGTTCTGTAGTACTTAAATGATCTTCTGCATCACTGCATGCTCAGATGGCAGCAGAACGTGAGGGAAACTTGGAATGGCAGTTATAAATGAAGGATGAAGACAGACCTGAAAGATTTTTGTGCTAGTATGGTTGCTGTAGTATGATCACAGAGGTGTGGCAGGTAAATCTAAGCACACCATGAAACTGTAAAGTGGAGACTGACCATTAGTGCATTAGCTTTAATGAACAGCAAACCCCAGGAAGAAGGTAAAATATGAATGAATCTGACCAAGGGGACTGCTTTGAAGTTGAACCTAAAGTAAATCACAGAAGGCAGCAGTTAGAAGGAAGTCAGATGGGAAGGGCTGGACATGCCACATGAGCCTATTGCTGACGTTGTTTAAAACAGGGATATCATAGTCAAAATGACTTAGAAAAACATCCATGGTCCCCACTGTTTTCAGAGAAAGCTGCCTGAACAAGATATTGCCCAAGGATCTTACATCGCTTTGCCACTGACGCTGCTTCTGTTGCTGGCTGGTTACAACCACGATAAGGTAGGTCATGGGTGTTTTTGTCTTCTCCAAATACTGTTGTCTTATCAATGAATACTTTGTACTGTGTTAAGTGAGGGTTCATTAAAGTTGTTATCCACACAGAGATGCAGTCAGCAGTTGCCTTATGTGACACAGTTTAAGAAAAGCCACAATGTAGCCATGTTATTGGACAGTTACCTTCCTTAAAAAAAACATGTAGTGTGATGGTGAGTTCCTGTGCCTCTTCTGAGCTCTGTCTTCTCATTTGATGGCTCTGGGAAAAAAACACCCAATGTAGCACCATTCAAATTCAGGTAATCAGACTCAGTGATAATAGAAATTAAAATATTTATTTTATTTGCTTCCAGAACAATCAGACTGGAAAGAATCTTGCAAGTCACTGAGTCTTTAGCTTTACACCCTCCCTAGTGAAAAAGCTCTCAAGAGAAATGTAACTGCCTACTATACAACCCCTCTGGCTTTGTTAACGAGCCATACTCTTCTAGTCTTTACTGATATGTTTGGGTTTCTGTTTTCGTGATAAGAGAAAAGTTTGTCTGTGCTCTTTGATTTCCTCTCATAGGCAAGACAGCTCTGAACACAGGATTCTCTGGGATATTCTTTGCTGTCAGTGAAAACAGTGGTGGTTTTGTAGACTCAGGACTCAAACTGCTGTTCTTGGCTGGATTACTGCAGGAAAAAAGGCAGTTATTGACAAACATTTTAGTTTTTGATTATCCAAGATTTCCAGAAGTTTGGTCTGATTCTTTCCCAAGACTTGCTGCCATTTTCTGGTATCTTTGTAGATGTGCCATTTTTGCAATAAATTCTGTTTGTCTGGGGATGCAAAGGTCTGAAGAAGGTTGTCATTCACACCTTACATACCATTGTAATCACAGCCTGCTTCCCCTTCTTTTCTTTGCCTAGCTTATTCCCTTATTGCTACAGCTGACAACCCGGCTGCAAGGAGTACGTGCTCTTGGACAGACTGGTTCTGACACAGGTGGTTCAGAGGATGCAAAGAGACAAACAAAAAAACAGAAGACAAGACGAACGTGAGATGGGAGGGACTAATTTCATGCAGTGGTGCTCTGTCAAACTGGAGCCTGAGGAAGCAAAGCCACTAAAATACGCTTTTGTTGAACTTGTGGACTTTACATTGTCATTGCTATACGAGCACCGTTTGTCACACAAGCTCCATTTTGGCTGTAAATTTTCTATGGAGTCTATAGATTTCCTTGTTGTAAAGTAATGAAATGAATGCCTCTATTGTCACTGTGAGTACATCTCTCATACTTGAAGACAATGAATGGTTTATTTTTTCTCTGCAGTGGAACAGGTCATGCTGTTTTTGTTAATCATTTGTACAAGCAGTGGTAATAGACTGCTTGACTTCACTTTCAGTCTCTGTATTTTGAGATCTTTTTTCCTTGACACCAACTTTACAGAAGCGGCACGTAGGGATTTTACTGTATCAGTGGTGCTTGAAACAAAGTTCTGGGGGACATACATGAACTGGTGAATTATGTCTTTTTCATTTCCAGTTCAGCAGCTTGATTGAAGAGTCTGTCATCTGCACAGCTGTGATTTCAGTTCTTATCTAATGATTATGTTATCTTTGATTAAAATCAGGTTTTTGCCCGATGAAGACAGATTGTTTATGTCACGTAAGTTCCAATGATCCTACTGCAAAAGCAGTGTTTAAATTTCAGTTTCATATACAGTGTGATCTCTTCACACCTCCAGTATTTGTGAAGTGGCACCAGCTGATTGTACCATTCTTTCCAAAGCTGTTTGATGTTGGTGATACCCATTCACTCCTGTGGCTGTCACTTCTGCTCAGCCATGAGCAGCCTGTTTGCCAGTTGATTTTTCTTTTTCTTTTTCTACCTTTTTTAACTGTGTTTTTTCTTTACTTTAAGAAATGTGAGCTTTTCAAACTCTCCAATGCGTACAGTCCCAATAATGTAGTCTATAATAAACAGCTGTTTCTTACAGGCTATCTTTTGATTCCTGTTTGAAATAGACAGTTGGACATACACAGTTTAAATGTTAATGGGGCTTTTTATTGACAAATAGTATAAAGGTTAATAGAGCTTTTGAAAGATGCACATAAATGCCTACAAATATTGCAGAGACATTGGTACTGCCAGTAAGTGGCAATGTTTCTCTTTTACAGTACTTGAAATAAAGTCCTTTTACATTAAAATATTGAAGCTTACAAACCCTACCATTGTTAGAAATTTGGATGCGACAGGTTTCATGCTATTTTTGTTGGCATTTGTACTAGTTTGGGCCTAAATAATTAAAACTTCATTCAGTGATTATTCTAATCTCTCTGAGGGAAACTTTATCAAGATCATAATAAAAATTAAGACAAAGCATGCATGTTTGTGATGAAGCTGTAATAAACTGTCATGCTCACTGCTTAATGACCTTGAATTTTATATTGCTGTGATGAAATATATGGGGAAAAAACAAAGTGTTGTAATTACATTGTACATTTTCAGTGCATCTTTATTTTAAGCTGGTGAATGTTAAGAAAGGTATTGCTACTTTGGGGGAATGTATGAGAAAGAATTGTACGTTTCCATGTGCCTTGAGGGAGTACCAGATATCCTGACCTCTGAACTGTGGGACTTGCTGATGATTGACCTTAAACATTGGGAGTGCTGTTAATAAAAGGAAAGAAGTGCCAATGATTGCTAATTTAATGGTTGCTTCTAAACCCAGGATTTGCCCAAAGTCTCTTCTCAAAATTTTCTTTTCTTTGCCTTCTGCAGCACGCTGGTGCTCTTCTTGCTTCCAACCATGTGTTTTAAGGTTTATTCTGCTTTTGAAGTGTTTGTTCCTAACAGAAACTATAGCTTGCAGTTTCTTACTTGGCAGAGAAGTCATGGTGCTCTTTGAGACATGGAGAAAACTAACACATGAGATAATTTCCTAAAGCAGAACTAAATGCCAAGAAATCAGTATCTCCTATTATATTTGGAAACCAATAATCAGATACACAGACCCAAGCAGAAAAATCAGTGTGGTCTCCCAAACCCCCAGAGCCACACACACATAACATGAGGCCAGGCAGAGCTCTGTGCCTGCTGGCTGTGGGCAGGCTGACTGCGGCACTGGGAGGGAGTATTTGTGTGGATGTGGTGTTCCACCCGGGCAAACAACTCCTGCCTTCAGCTGCCCACTCCAGGTGGCACCTGGTACCTCTGCTGTCTTCACAGCCCTTTACCCATAGACTTGGGGTGGTGATATCTCTGCCTTGATACATATAACCTATCATATATATCCTTTAGAGCATGTAGCTCTAGAGGATCTACTTCATACAGTGTGGCAGTGATACTGTGCTGTTTGGTACAGAAATGGTGGGTTCAGTTTTAGATTACCTTCTGTACTCTTCTGTTGAATATTTAGGTATCACTTGCTCTGCGTATTTGTGGTTTGCAGTTGATTTTGTGCTCTCAAAACCAAGACTTCTGTACCAGTTGGTACTTGCTGCATCTTTAATGAATTGATGTTAATACAAAGAGCAAGTGCAGAATGGGACTAACATTTAGATATTGACTTCTGCTAGAAAAATGTCAGGGCTAAGTGTTCACTGTTCCTTTTTGCAGGCAAATAGTGAAAGAATGATTAATTCCTTCGCTTGGGGAGTTAAATACGGGCAAATGGCTGAATTCTGTTGGGAATGAGAGTAAGGCCCTCCAGTTAAAGATGGCATGATTTTTCTGTCAAAAGCAACAATGAGTATTACATAGATTCAGTTGGCTCATCAGCGATGCACAGAATTCTATTGTTTAAGAATGAAATGGATCATTAATATTGAATTTTAGAATTTCTTCATAGATGCTTCAGCTTAGGTTCTAAAGCATCATCTTCATTAGACAGCTGTCAGATTCCCCAAACTAGTGTTTTTGATGCATAAACAACGTTATTAAAAATACAGCAGTTTAAAAACCAAATGAGCTTAAAAGCAAGAAAACAAATACTTAGAGAAATGCGCATTCTCAGCCAGGGCAGAGAAGCACAGGTTTATTCATGGTTAATAGTCTTGCATTTATTTTTAAAATCTAAATCTCAGTATTTGGTGAGTTGCATTACTGAATGTAAGATACACAGTTGTATGAATCTTCCTTGTGTGAACTTTGCTCTTTGGATACTGAAAGAGCAGCTATAGACTTATCCCTTTCATAGTACTAAGTGCTATTCACAGCCTTGGGTTGAGGAAACATGGACTAAACACTGAGGTTTCTAAAGTCAAGATGGCATTGAAAATCCTACTGGACCTCTGAGTAACTAAACTGTCCAGAAAAGCTGAGGCTGAATGTGGAACTGAATCCTGAGATGACTGGTATCTTATTTTCTCCTGTTCAATATTCCCTGTGTGCATGGTTTCTGTTTGTCTAGTTTTTCCAGTCTGAAAGTAATTTAAATTGGGTTTCTTGGAAAGGTAGAAGCAATGAAAAGAGTGGGGTAGGAAAGACCTCAAAGGGAGCAAATCTCCTAAACTGAGCACAACAGCACTGGCTCACATCTCACCCAGTGTTGGAGTCATGTTACCCGTGGTAGCTCATGTTTTCCTTGCAGATGGTTTGGTGGCTTTAGAAAATCTCTGGAAGTCTCTGAAAATCCAGTAAATGTATTTCTGGCACATTATTGACTGATGCCAGAACTGTAGAGGTTTTTCACTTTCAAAAGAAGACCAATGAATTTAGTCTCTGCCATTCAGTCATTTATTCAAACCTGGAACGAAATCATACTTGTAGAAATGAAGAGCAGCTCTATGCTAATTAGCATTCCCTAAACCTTCATGATTATTAGCAAGTGCAACTTTTTCCCCTTGAATGTTTTCCAGAGCTTTTGTGAGCTTTTTACATGAGTTAGCTTGTCCTTTCAATTTTCTATAATACCTTTTGTAATTGCTTTCTATGTTTGATATGTTGTTGCTTTACTCCAGTAACTTCCATTGTCACTTTTAACTGTTAGCTCTTATGGGATCAACGTGATTACATTATTTACTCTGTTTGCTTTAAATATCACTTTTTCTCCCCCTTCCTCTCCCATCTTTCTGGGAATATTAGATCTTAGCAGCATGATGCTGTTTGAAGTCTTGTTACCTTCATAGCCCAAGACCATGATTATTTCAAGACCAGTGATACATTATTGTAAAGCACTAAACACCCATCAGACCATTATTGAATTTATCATGTCTATGAGCTCAAAAACAGTGAAAGATAAACCTGTTTTTTACTGCCTGCGGAAGCCAGCAGGTTTATTCCTCTTTTAATTCTCATTTTTGTCAATACTAGAATAATTAAATCCCCATCACCAAGGCTCTAATTTTTTCACAGGTCTCTCATCACCCTGAGTCTAGCTTCATTTTTAACTTTTCTTAAAGCACAGGGTTGTGGTAAACCATCAACAAACCCTCTCTCCAAACCTTTCTGCTCTCAGGCACGAAAGAAGCTAATAGGGGCTTAAGTAAAATACACGAAAAGGAACGATTTTGTTTCTATGGTCTCTTGTGTTTGCTGCATTGAAGTGTTTTCGAAGCAGTCATCAGAAAGATGATGGATTGGTGTGCTTCATTCCATACCATAGGGCTCGCTCCTGGAAGAACAGGATGGAATGCCATCCTCTCCCCTCTCCTCAGTACATGGAATGTGCAACAGCCATGGATGATTTCACTTTGCAGATGAACACGAGTTCATCAAGTACACATCTGCAGGCCGGGGCCTGGGTTTTTTGTTTGCTGCACAGACAGGCCTGACAAAGTTTTGCCAGCACCAGCAACTCCCAGCCCCTGTGAAACAGCCTGCTCTGTCACTGGAGGAGCAGAGCCCTTTATGTGCAGAGAGAAAAATTATTTTAATAAACATGGAAATTGGATGCAAATTTGCTTATGCATTTAAAATCAGGATGCTCCAGCTGTGTGTGTACTATTATCCTTGGGGAGGCTTGGTGCAGTTGCAGAGTGCACATACAAGGGACTGTCAAAGGGAGAGAAAGACCAACTTTAGTAAGTGTCAGCTCTGAAACAAGCTCATAAAGTTTTGTAAGCTTGTTTTAATGAGGATTCATGTAGCTCTGTGTGCTCATACAAAGCTTAATCCAGCAGTAATACCTCAAATCATGGTGAGCAGATGTGGAATTGGTGATATACAATAAAGTTAGAACTTCACAAAGTAAACAAGTTTTTAAAAAATGTATTCACACCATGGGTTTCATGTTTATAGCTGTGTAAATCTCTGTGATTGTGTTTATATTTTTACTTTTCAGTACATTTCTTACTGCCTTTCTGGTGCAGGTATGAGAACGGACTAAGTGACGCCGTGGTGGTTCTGAGCACTGACTGATGGGAAATAAAGCCATGAATTTCACTTATATTATGGATGGACAATTTTGCTTTCAAACCTTTTGATTTCTGGTGAGCACCAGGGTAGAAGATGACCAAAAGAGGCTTTGGTGCTTTGGGAATTAACTTTTATTGGTCTATGTGTAACTTACAGCTCTAAGAGCTGCCACTTTGGTTCTTGGATATTCAGATCCTGGGCTGACATCCATGTGTCTGGAGCACCTCAGGCACTGTGGACAAAACAAATCTCTCCTTTTCCACATGGTACCTTACAGAACTGATGCATTGCAGAAGGGAGAAATAGCAAGAAACAGACATAGCACTGCTAGTCACTATGGGAAATGACAACAGATACCATAGGACTTCGGGGAATATGGGGTGATTAGTATCATCAGTATTGAATATGATTTGCATGTACATCACAAAACCCTCAATAAAAACAACAGATTTATAATGCAGTTCATGAAACATGACTATTCAACGAATTTTATAACTTGCAGGCATTTGTCCTATCTGGTAGTTGAATGAGACACCTGACTTATCCTTATTTGCTCACTTTTTCTTTTTTTCTCCTCATTGTAAGAGAGTAAGTGGCTTCTCGGGCATAATTAGCTCAGTGGTGTTCATCCTTCGATGGACGTTCTGCTGTCCCACACAGACATATTCCTAATCTTCCTTAAAATACAGGCAGCCTGCAATGACAGATGACATGGACTCCTCTCGTGAGGTGAAGAGAAGACCCTTTATTGAGATACAGCTTGAGTTTTATACCCTTATTCTAGCCCCATACAGCAATTTTCGGTTCTCCTTTTTCTATATAGAGTATTGATCACAAGATGAAGACATTATTCTTTTTTCTTAGCACAGGCTTATCTCACGTTAGTCTTATGACTACATTATTGCAGGCACAGCATATTATGATATTATTGCAAACACAGCATCTCTATAATCACTTATTGCTAACACAGCTTTCATTATTGCTAACACAGCGTCTACATGTTCTATTCTTGCTTGTAGCCAGTTCCTTTTCTTCACCTTTGGTTCCTTCTTTCCCAAGGCCTGCATCCAACCATCTGTATGAAGTCCCAACCGCTGCTTGTGGTGGAGGCCAAGCTGTAGACATCTTCCACAGCAGCCTGCTACATTTTGCTGCTTCTGGTCCTTGAAACCTGGTACCAGCTCTCCCTGCTGTGAATTGAATAGATATAATAGATGACTATTTCATAAATGAGCTGTTGTTTTTCCTGCCTCCATTACTGCAAGGGCACTGGGTGGTCAAAAACCTATTACCAGGCTGCAAGTATGATCTCTTCAGAAGACTGAAGCTATGCCCCAACCAAATATTTGCTGTGTAGCTCCAAGCTCAGATGTGGGCCTGTGTGTAAATATAGCTTCAGTATTTAGGCATGTTTCTCTTGCACTTTAGTTATTTATACAGATCTACAGCAAAAATGCAAAACACTGAAAAAGCTCAGCTTATCAATAAAGAAGAGATGGCCTACGCAATTAGAAGGCTTCCTCTTTATTATAGTTTTCAGTCATTTAAATATAAGCTGAACAAATATGGAAAGGAAGTGCCAAAGAAGATAAAAGATGAGGGCACAAATATATAACATATGTGGCTATTTAGCTTTTATTCCTCATTATGCTGTGCAATGTTTCTTTTCTCCATCAAACTAATAAGTGAAAAACTCCACTCTGCTCCTGCCTGAGCTTATTGCTAGGTCAATGAGCCTGTGCTCTTTCTGGTAGTGCATGCTGTCTGTGATTATTGCATTCATTAATTTTTATATAGGAAATAATACCTCTGCCTTGATCTATATAAACAAATAGATTTTTGTTCCAAATCGAACTTCCTCTCTACTGTGGGCTATTGCTGGGAGGGAAGCAGAGAGTTAGTACAGTGTCAAGTTAAAGAATGCCAAATAGCCCATGCTAGTTAGTGTTTATTATATTATGCAAGATAAAATGGGGTAGACAAGTTGCATTGATTACATGTTGGGTGATTTGTAGCTCTGGAAACAAAACATTCAGTATGTCCTGACTATGGACACAGATGTGCTCTTAGATAACTGAGCTCTCTCTTCTGCATGCTCAGGACACAGCATTAGCTAGGGCTGGACATGCATCATGTGACCGTATTTTCAGGTTTCTGCAGATCCTACCCATAGCGATGATGATGTTTGTTGGTGACACAGACATTGGGATTGAGTGCACCCTCAGCAAGGTTGCTTATGACAACCAGCAGTCGACATGCTGGAGGAAACGGATGCCATCGAGAGGGACCTTGACAGGTTTGAGAGCGGGGCTGTGCAAACCTCATGAATTTCAACAAGGCCAAGTGCAAGGCCCTGCATCTCTGTGTTGGGACAATCCCAACCACAGATAGAGGCTGGACAGAGAACAGATTGACAGCAGCCCTGAGGAGATGGACCATGAGCCAGCACCATGAAGAAGAGAAGAGAATGCTCCAGGAAGACCTTAGAACAGCCCTCTAGGACCTAAACACAGCCAACAAGAAAGCTGGAGAGGGACTTTTTACAAGGGCCTGTACTGATAGGACAAGGGGGAATGGCTTTAAACTGAAAGAGAGTAGATTTAAACTAGATATTAGGAAGAAATTCTTTACTGTGAGGGTGGTGAGACACTGGATCAGGTTGTCCAGAGAAGCTGTGGGTGCCCCATCCCTGGAAGTGTTCAAGGCCGGACTGGACAGGGCTTAGAGCAACCTGGTCTAGTGGAAGGTGTCTCTTCACATGGCATAGTCTCTATGATTGCCACCAAGATCAAAATAGATCAAAACCCATCACAGCCACTGACCATTGCAGTGCCCAGTCTCCAAGAAGCTGCTCCCTGCCAAATTATCCACATCAGTGGACAAAGCCTTTTGGATGTACCTTCAAGAAGACAGCATGGTGCTTATGGGATTTGGAAAAAAAGGACTGAAGGGAAGCACATATTGTCACTGAAATCGTTAATTTTGCATCTTCTCCCAAAGGCAGGAGCTTGAACTTCAGTGATTTAAGATAGAGCAGAGACAGTGGTCTTTTTAAAAAACATGATGTTACAGCTCTCCTGAGCGGGTGGCAACTTACTGCATTTCCTTTCTCTTTACATGACCCCTTTTTAGGTGTATTGTATCAGTTTTGTTCTCTGTCTTACAAGAGGAGAAGCGCAACAGATGTACTTCTCCATTTTCTTCAAGGTCTTGCAAATCTTGCCTGGGGATATTTGTTAGTTTCTGCTTTTTTCTAATTTCCTTCTGTTTAAAAGAGTAAGATATAATAGGGTGAAGCCATCTGCATATTCGTACTTCTCAGATGAGGACTAATTCATTTGCAAGGAGCTTAACGGAATTCTGAAGAATCAGATTTGTTTAGCATTTTAGGGAATGGGATGACATTTCTGCTTAAAAAATAATTACTAGAATATAGCACATTTGTGAGACCTTGCCCGGATTAAGAAAAAACAAACACATTCTCAAGAGAGCCATTGGTCCTTTTGCCATTTGTAAAGCCGACTTTAAAATGATGGCTTTAGTGATTAAAGACTGAAAGAAAGAGGTCTCAGAATAACCAATGGATTATCCAACGTATGTTAATATATTCTGTTTGGAAAGGTTACTTCCATTTATATTCCAGATGAAAATACTTTGTGACTTTACAGTGTGCCATCACATTTTTTTCTACAGAAGCCAAATACTCTGGTTAATGGTGGGAATAAGAATCTAAAAAATACGTGATGGCCTAAATTAATGAGGAAGTGTTCATTTCAATAAAAGATTGAAAATAAAGAAACATACTGGTAAAATTTTTGGTTTTAATTTTTTCTTATTTTTACCTTTTACAGAAAATTTCATACTATAATGATAAAATAAAAAATGGAGCAAGACTTTTTAATTTAATAAAAGCAGGTTTGTATTTGCCTAAAAAAATTTACAGAATTTTATTTTACTGGAAGATTATTATTTTTTTTTCATGTTGAAATTGCCAAGTCTTTCTCCTGGAAAGGAAACTTGTATATTCAAATGGCTAAAGCCAGAGCGCCCAGAATGTTCTGCAGTGAGCCAAGCCTTTTCTTGAAGGCTCACATTTAACAGGACAGCTGTCTACTCTGAGAAATTCAGGTGGATACATGATACACCTGGCATTCCTGGCAGGCACTGGAGTCCTTCATCTATGTCGTCACCATTGTGAGAAACAAGCTTCCCTCCTTGCAGAAATTTGCTGCCTCATCCTTCACCCTCCCCAGGGGAAATCTATCAGGAAGGTAAATCAGGTCTGAGCAGGAAAAAATTTTCCAGATCCCTAAAGTGGTTTGGAGCTTGGAGGTTTTTTCCTTCCCTTTCCAGGCTAGGACATAAATAAGTCCTTCCTTGGTTTTTCCCTGAAATATTTCCCACTTCTCTACATCCAGTCCCACCTTTGCCACTTGAAGCAATCACTTAGAGAGTAGAAAATCATTTAGATTCCAGTCAGTCCTCCCTGCTAGACTGGGTGAAGGAGGATCTCAGCATCTCAGGAAGGTGTTTTAAACATAAAGCCAGGAGACAAAGATCTGGGCTGTGGATTAGCTGCTACAGTGTTGAACTCAGCACAGGAAAATCTGAATAAATAAATCGGGGATGGTAGCTTCACAGCACCCTAGTTAAAAGGCTACTGGCACTGAAGGGAACTACTTTTAGGGAGCTTAGATGTGTCTGCAATACACTGCAGTCTGGTGGCTGTCAGCATCCTCTCAGCTAACAACAATTACATGTTCTGTGGTATTGGAGTTCAGGGTAGAATTAGCAAAATCCAAATCTCTGAATAGTCCAACCTGTTGTAACCATGAGGATGTTTTAACCAGGAAAAGACATAAATGGCCAGATAGATTTATTGCCGCTCATAATATATAAAGTACTGGACAGGCTATTACTTAGAGCATGGATGCTAGTAGCCTCCTGAGAAATCATGACATGGTCATAGTGACAGGACAAGGCATAATAGTTTTAAACTGAAATAGGGTAGATTTAGATTAGACATTAGGAAAAAATCCTATACTATGAGGGTGGTGAGGCACTGGCACAAGGTGCCCAGAGAAGCCGTGGCTGCGCCATCCCTTGCAGTGTTCAAGGCCAGGTCGGACGGAGCTTTGGGCAACCTGGTCTAGTGGAAGGTATCCCTGACCACGGCAGGGGGTTGGAACTGGATGAGATTTAAGGTCCCTTTCAACCCAAACCATTCTGTGGTTCTGTGTGTGCAGTGCATGTGGTGTTAGCCGGACAATTGAACTGCTGGTGTCAGTCTTGCAAAGGGGGGGATGGCCTCAGCCTGTTCAGCAGTTATTTCTTTTACAGCATCACTAGGCTCATGTAAACCCCTGAAAGCAGAAAGATCTAGAGGATGTGCTCCTTCCCCTCTGTAGAATAAATATGAGCCCCAATTCATATGCCCATCCTCAGCTGGTCAGCAGCATACATGCAAAGAGGAACAACACACCTTCCCTGCTTCGGAAAAGTTTCCCTGGTTACTGATTAATATCTCAGAGAACCATCACTTGTTTTCTTCACTTTTTAAATAACCTGGCTACATAGCTCTACTGCTTATGTTTATGCTGGCAGCAGCAAGTTTACTGGACTGTTCACCTTTCAGAGCAAGGAGCTCAAGGGGAAAGCCCTACTCATTAGCAAGATAAATTGTGGCTGTGGGCTGGTATAAAAAGCCCAGCCCACACAGAGGTGAAGCCTAGGTTTAGGGTCAGCTTGTGAGACAGGAGGGTTGTGGGGAAGGACTGATATCATTTGAGAGCTGCAAGCATGGCTGGGGCCTGCAGCATCAGAGGGACCTGGCTGTGGCTGAAATCTCTGCAGAAACAGGACCTGAGAATTTTCCCCTGCCGTGGGAGAAGGCCATGTTTAAGCCCTCCAAAACTTAAAAAAAACACCAACAAACCCACCCTACAGCTAAAAGACTTAAATCATATGAGCTAAGGGGCTTACCATTGTGGTCTTCTGAAGAAAGACTATTCTGGAAGGCTGCAATGTAAGCTGATTTTTCAGACAAGGAGACAGCAAAGAGACAAGCTCTTCTCATACAGGGTGAGGGAAATTCTTCCACTAACTACTTTATCACTTCTGGAGGCACACTGTGTCTCAGCACTTCTGTATGTGGGAGCAGATGTAGCTGCCACCAGTGGGGTAGTAACAGAAGAGTTGGCTTCCAGTTCCTACAGTTACTGAGAGGTTCACTGGTTTTGGGCACTTTCTTTTATAGATAGAAAATTATGCTCTCCCCAGAAGATTGGGGCTTAGCACTTTTTGCAGAAGCTTAACAAACAGTGGTTTGCACATCCTACTTGACCTGTTCCAAGAGTCCGCTGTGTCTGGAGGTGAGCTGGAAAGCAAGGAAGTCTGTAGGAAAATCCTGGACTCTGTACAACCGAAAAAGATTGCTCATTGCAAATGGTGTTCTGAGGCTTCATTTGCTCAGCTCTAAATAACCTGGTCAGTCTGAGCTCTTCAGGTGCTATTTCACACTGTGCTGCAGTTGCTGTAAATGAGTACTACTCTGTTGAATACTGCTTCTTTTGACTGAGGATCTAATTATTGCTAAAATGAAAATACACTTTGCAAGCCAAGTGCTTCAGCTTACAGACTGTTTTGGAATTAACTTTGAAAAATCCCTTTTCTTCCCCAGTGTCTTTTGTTTTACTATTCTTCTTGTTCCTTTTCACATCTTGCTGTTACTGGGAGGAGTGAGGAATAGATTGTTTTTATTATCATTATTTCAGAATGGGGGGCAGGAGATCATAACAATCCTATTTCACAGTTTCCTGACTTGCCATGTGGTAATGACATATGCCCTCCAGCAGGAAGTACTACCAAGTAGTTCTCATTTTGTGCTGAGCCATATTGCCATTCTTAAAACACTGTATGTTTTCTGGAGGATGAATAACCTGGTACTCCCTAGACCTTTGTAAATAATTGGTATTCACAATTCCTGTGCAGTAGTGACATCTCTCAGAAGTCCTGCCTTCTACTTCCCGCCTGTTATTTTGATCTCAAAACAAAAGAATTGTTTAATAGATATAGCATGCCCCAAAACAGAAAAGAAAACTAGGACTGTTTGATAATATAGTGGAATTTTAGTATGATATAATTATGGATGAATCCAGACAGCATGCAAAACTTAAAATGTAACTTCTAGAAGGGGAAAAAGAAAGTTAGTGTTTCATCTTGACCTACTGTGATCTAAAAGAAAGATCATCTCCTCTATACTACTTGTGATCTAGAGCAACTGTTGTTCTCTGTCATTGCTTTTCATAATCCTTAGTGCATATGTTCTCTCTCAGGATTGCAATATGAGATGATGTGGCTGTGAGCCAAGCAGTATCTTTAGTGTTGAGTGCTTTCAAGAAAGAAGAGTAAGGTCTTGCTGATACAATGAGAACTGAAGTATCAAAACACATCTGATCTTTCTTGAAGTGGTAAGAAGAACTGTACAATATTTGAGTGTGACCATGCTGGAGCAGATTGACGCTGTACAGACTTTTGATAAGTAGGTGTTAATCTGTGCAGAACAGGAAGTTGAAGAGCAGTAGGTAAGTGAAGTGAGCTACAGTGAAGAGCTTAAGAATGGAAGAATTTAGAGGTGAAACCAAAGTTGCATCTTGGCTTTCTTGTTTAAAGTATCAGCTGCAGTAATAATATCGTATCTCTGCAAATAGTATTGAAGAAGTGTGATGTACAAACGTGATTTCATGGTATGTAACACATAAAATGGTTATCACAGGATGACTCAATGTGCGTACTGGGAATGAGATAAAGATTTTTCTTTTTCATTTCTAGTGAGTAGAAAAGATATCATAAATAAATAGAACCTGGGAAGAGTAATTTCTGCTCTGCTTCTACAGGCTGCTTGTCAGAGCTGAATATGGTAAACATTAAATGACAGCAATTTCAGAATAAAGTCAATTAGCTGTGTGTAGCAAATTAAAATTAGACACATTCTTTAGTCTGGAAAGTCAACCTAATGGGGAATGCAATTTGCTTCCTATTGAAGAGTAGTGTGTCTCTCTTGGGTATAGCATCAGTGTGCATCAGTTCAGGAGAAGCACTGACTTGACAGGCATGGGAAGCCATTGACTCTCCCCTCTCTAACTCTGCTGGAAAGCTTTTATGGGACTGAGATAGCAAGATTTCATTATTCAGAATGTTGATCAATGTTCTGAGCCTTTGAAGGATGATTAATGCGCGTGTTTAGTTTTGGTTTTTTTAAGAACTGTAAGAATTTCTCCTACTGGTACACTTTTAGATTCAGGCAAATAATGTAAGCAAAAGTAATGCAGAATAACTGGAATGCGTGTTTTATAACAGTGGAACTAAACAGTAGAATTCAGAAGCGGAGTTGGGGGATCAAAACTAAATGAAGTTGCATCTCCTGGAGATGCGTTCCAAAACACATACTACTTCAATTCTGAAAATTCATCAAAAAAGTGTTTAGCACCTCTTCTAGAATTGGAGGAAGGAGTTGCTGGTGAAAGCTTTAAAGAAAGGGAGGCAGGTTCATTGAGAGTTTAGGATAAGAACACAGATTTTGCTTTTACTTCTGCTCTCCCACATAAACTGCACTGGAACCTTTGCTTGTCTGCTGCTTTACCTCCTCCTGAGCTTAGTCTCACTATGTTGGTTACTATTCCTTTTGCTTGACTGGGGTTTTTTTTAGAAATCTGAGGTACTTGAATGTTGTAGTCATTAGTCTTCCAATAGCATAAAGCAAGATGCTTTCAGTTTATTAAACAAACAAAATAGTAAATTATTAATTGTAAGAAAAGATGAGAAACCCCCAAATTTGAATGTTCTCTCTGCACTCCTACCCATCATGATCTTCACTCTCAACTGGAAAATAATGTATGAACCACAGGAGGCCAGGCTGAACTTCTACCTGCTGTGTGGCTCAGGCTTTTCTAAGACACATTATTCTCTGGCTCATAGATATATTGCTTCTATTTCTAATGGCTTTGACAGAGTTTTCAGAACTTGTCAAAATATCCAACTCTAATGTTGTGGATGTAAAGGGAAGAATTCTGAATCAGTAATGCAGTAGATAATGCTTATTAAATTATTTGTTGATACTTTGCCAATTTCTTTTTATAACCTATTGAGCTACTAGACTTGAGACTGTCTGTCGAAAGTACATCAGAAAGAGCCTTGGTAGCACCTGATGTGCCCTTTAATCCTGCACTGACTTTCTATCTTCGGCAGTCTGAGAAAGAGAGGAAGTGTTATCAGGGGCAAATATAAAACAAAATTATAATAGAGAATTCAACTAGTAGACAAAATATCCTCTATTCTCTTTTAAGAGACTGGCAGGTTTGTAGTAGAGGGAACAGGAGTAGGTTTACTCTCTGGCATTTGCTGCGCTGGATTGAGTACCACACAGCTGTATGAACGCACCCTACATACACAGGGTATAGTCATTCTCTAATGGCAGTTCATGTGCATATATTGAAGCTGACTCTAACCTAACTGCAGTAGTCCAGTTCTCACCCTGCTTGTAGATCAGGTTAATATATTACCCATCCAGTGAGACTCAACTACCCAAGAAGTGTCTGTAGGGTCCTGGAGGAAGCTGCATGAGCCCGCTTCTCATGCAGATGCTTTCCTTGTGGCTTTCCTGCCCCACATCTGCTAGGGACTTGTATGCTTACAGCAATGAGTGGCATTAAGGTTCAGCTCTAGGGGTTTTCCTGAGACTATCATCCGCTTCATAATCTCACTAACTCAGGGAAAACTTTACTTGATAGCTCCACACTGCCAGGCGTTTCCAGTCAAGTACTTTAGGGTCCAGTTGTTCACAGGACACTTAAATTTCTCATGTGCTTGTGGGCTTTGGATGAGAGTGATCTACAAGGAAACAAGAAAGGAATTTAAGTGCTTAAATGGAACTGTGTAGTTACTTGCCAGATTTCTGTCTGTGGATTTATCTTCTTGAATATAATTCTTCCCCCGTCTTGCTTTTAAGTCAGGTTCATGTGTATTTTCACTGTTCTTATTCTGTCTTTTGGAGTAGTGCAGGATCTGATCTCACAAGCCATGTCACTCCTCATGTGGGTCTGTTTTCCATGCCACTGCCTGGGCAGCAGTACCTCTGTTATGACTGACTCACCCCTTTTCCTGGAAATTGGATTGGGAGTGGGGGGGGAGACAGAAGCCAAACTGTCTTGCAGGAGAGATATGGAGTTAATGGGTGGAAATACTGTATTTGTTCACGGATGGATTTGCTTCTGCAAAATGAGTAACTGGAAACAAACACCCAGTTTGTTTAATGGGAATATAGGAAGAAGATAAATCTTGAAAAGGGATCTTAATGGCTGTAATAATTAAAGATTTAATCTAAAGCACTTACAGGGTGCTTTATGAACAGCCCAGCATCATGCAGCTGGGTATAGAAACAGGCACAGAACCGATGCTGGAGGAGAGTTGAAGCAGGATGAGATGGCTGCCTGCCCCTGCAAGCACCACAGCCTTCAGTGAGGGGTATCTTACTGAACTTGCTGCCAGCCAGCACAAACTTCAGATCACTGATCTGTGTATTGAGAAAAGATGAATACTGTAGCTGAAGGATCATCTCCCCTCTCTAGTCATGACTTTCTGCATCTTTGCTGTGGGTGCCAAAATGCCTCCCCCAAGGCGATCAGAGGTTGGGGTGGAGCTGCGTGCCTCTGACTCTCTTGTTATCCTACTCTCTGTGGTTCCCTTCTGCTCTCTCAGGAGCAGTGGCTGCCTGCAGACCTCCTCCTCGGCGCCCTGCTGTAAGGCTTTGTGGTGCGGTAGGTTCGGCCCCTGCGCCTCTCAGGGCTGTGGAGCGGGCTGGAACTGGCGTGGCTGGGCAGGGTGAGGGGCGCTGCACGTGTGGGGCCCCGGCAGGTGCCGTGCCAGGGGTGGACCGGCTGCCTTTCTGCAGGGCTCTGGAGACTCAGTGCTCTGTGTAGGCACAAGCTGCGCCTCCCAAGACTCATAACGGCACGTGGAGTTGTTAACAACAGCCAGCACACCTGAAAATGGGTGTTCTACTTTCATCTCTCAACATGGCTGCGAGCACGCAAGATGGTGCTGGTGTTACCTCAGAGGTGGAGCAGGTCGTGTGAGACGGGATAGCGGAGCAGAGGTACTAGTGATTCCTGTGCCTCGGTACTGAGTGTGCCTGTCTGTGAATACAGGAAGACGTGTGAGGATCACTGGCTGAATGATAACCTGATTTTCTTTCTGCCCAAGGTCCAACCCATGGAATAGCAGAGCAAGGTTTGTAGGGACGTGTACTATCTCTTGCTAGACCAGCAGTTGCAGCTGGAAGAACCAGCAAGCTTTAAGGTATATGAGTGTTTTCCTCAGGTTTCCACTCTCTCCACAGAGTGGGGACTGCTGCTCCCCAAAAGATGGCCGGGAGGTGCCTCCTGCTGGCCTTAGGGAGACACGGCTTCAAACATGTGCCAGTTAAAGCCTCTGGTGACCCTTCAAACTCTGCAAAGCTGAGTAAGAGACACGTGGAAGGATGTGTTTTTCTAGATAAGGGCCTTATCTCATGGGTTTTGTCTAAGATTAGACTGTCCTGCTTGTGGCAGGTCTGTTGTTTTGGTTTTCTTTTTTTTTTGTTGTTGTTTTTTTTCCTCTTAAAAATATTGATGGAGGGCTGACGCCTGTACTTGCAAAGAGTCCTGGCCATGGCTTCTCAGGAGTGCTACACAAAATGTGCTTTGTGTACTTGCCTTGAATTTCAAGTGAAATCTAATCAAAGTCTCAGATGAGAACTCGCATGCAGCCAGCCAGGGTGAGAGCTGGAAAAGATGGCATTTCATATTGTATCATCATCTTGTTGCCTGAGAAGTTAGTAGGAAAGGACGGTAGGAAAAATCTGCCTGGTATAATCTAGAAGCCTGGTATGTGTAACATTGAGTGTGATACTTACAAAAGCCTGGCTGTGGTTTATGCTGGTCCTTCTGCAGGGTGGGCACTCTAGTCCCTACCAAGTTTTCTCTCCTTGCTCCACCAAACCTATTCATTATTGAGCAAAACCCTATAACAAGCGTTTGATCTTCTTCCCTGCGGTAGGGAGAAAGTTCCTTTAGTCAGCTGAATCTAGGAAGCTTGTGTCTGAAAGATTTCCTATGCCATTAGTTCAAAGGGTGCTTCCACGTGGCCATGTCTCTGGAGCTATTTTAGGAGGAAGGCTGCTATTTAAAAACAAAATTCTTTATTTATGTAAATCTATTTTGCTACATTAAGGAAGCCGTTAACCTTAAGTTGGCCTTGTACTTGAAGAATTAAATTTTTTGTGGGCTTTTACAAGTTTTAAGCACCTCTATACTAATTTTTTTCTTGAGAGGAATGCAAGCAACCTGTCAGTCATTTCTGGCTGACAGGGACCTGTTGCTAAATAGCACTTTTTCCTTGAGGAGGGGGAAGCAGACATCTAGCAAAACCTTTCTTCTCTTTGAAGCAGTCCTGCCATCAATGACTGTGTGCCAGCAATGGAAGACTTTGACAGGCAGCATGGTGAGCTGTGGTTATTGAAAACCGGGCTGAAGTAACAGCAGCTGGCAGCTTGATGAATTTCTGACAGTGTGATGATAACCTGTCTAGTACTGTCATACTCTCGGCTCAGCAGGACCAGAAAAAATCCTGATGACCTAGGGAGGATATGGAGAAGTTGAGGTTTTCTTCTACTTTACCAAGGAATTACTATTTTCTTGCAGCATGAAGGGTTGTTTTAGCATTTGCAGAAATAAAGCCAGAGCATCTTGGCTGGCCACTGAGGAAAACCTGACCTAAGTATTACAGTTTAATTATCAGGGGAAAAAAGAAAGAATTAGCTTGAGTATCATGTTTCCTTTTGAAAGACTATTGCTACAGGAAGTACCTATCCCTTGAAGGGGAAGAGTTGTGAAGTTACCCCTCTTGTTTAATGTGTGAATTTGGCAGTACACTGACAGTTCATTTCAGTTTGGTAAAGCAAGTAGATGATACGCAGTGTAGCTGAGAAAAGATCAGTTGAAATCTGAAATGGGCACTGGATGATTCCTGGGTACAGAAGCAGGCAATGTTCCCAAGTGATGTGGGGCTCTGGAGCTGTGAAGACACAGGGTCAGCAGGGACAACTATTCCCATCTTTCAGATCAGATAATTCTGCAGCCACTGTAAGCACTACTGCAGAGTACCTAACTGTTATTTAAACAAATATCTGAACTTCAGAGTTGTGAAGCAGCCAGTGTTTTAGTTTGGGTTGAAGGCCTTTTAGCCTGTCTTTGACAGTGTTTGGCTGGCATTTTGGAGAGTAGCATTATTGACTCTCCAAATGAATTATTTCATGCAGCCAGACTGAAGCTCAACAGGCCCCGGTTGTCCCTTCTAGAAAGAACGTGTGCCAAAATGAGGGCTGCTGTGGTGGTACTGCTATGGTGAAGATGCCAAACAAACTTCTTTTAGCATTTGGTCTGCAGATAAGACACAAACATGTATTTAGATCTTGAAAAAGGAATTGAGCCTGTCTTTTTTCTCCTGAGTGGAAGAGGCGCACCAAAGAGATTTATATATGCATACACACAGAACTGGTATGCTTCTGGGGCTGATCCTAAGTACAGGGTATGGTCCTGCAAATAGATGAAGATGGATGTGTATGGCAGAGCTCTTTCACCTAGGGAAGCTTGCCTATCTGCACTAGGTATGAGTCTTAAGTCGAAGTGTTGGAGTGAAAGGCCTCATCTCAGGAATTATGAGCAGTTTTTAAATTCTGGAACTAAGCCTTGTATTTCAGCTTAGTCCAATGCTTTGCTCAGACAACCGTTATTTCTCATTAGCAGCTACCTAAAAATGTTCTGGAAGCTGTATTATATGAATATAATTGAGTAAAATACAGTCTGAGTATTTATACAGTGCCAAGTATTAATTAACATGAAAGATACCAGCAATTGACTGAACCTTCTGCAAGTAATTTTATTAATATGTTTAATCCTTATTAATGACAGATTATAATTATTTGGGTACATGTTTTCTTGGCACATTTAACACTTTCAGGTTTATTCCTAGGGTTTAGTTTATCTTTATTGTAAAGTAAACAATGGAACCTGAGCTCTAGATTTCCAAACTCTAGCTAAGCCTCCAAGAACTTCATTTAGAAGAAGCTGCTGTAGAGGCATGGCGGTGTGGAGGCCATCACCAAGAATCTTATGAGTGCAGATATGTATTTCAAGCTAGGGAGGGAGGCCAGTGTTTCTCAGAAGTGAATCCTGTTTGAAGGTGTGCATCTGACTTGTTGGAGCTTTTGAAAATCTCATTGGAGGTATCTGCTTCGAACTGGTTTTAGCCAGATTCAATGTTCCACTGACATGCTTGATACAATTTGCATGATGGAATGAATGAGCTCTTAGCTACCTGCTGAAAACCGTGATTGTATCTAAGGCTGTAGTCATGGTATAGTACACGTCTGAGCTACAAGTTTGAGATACTGTGGCATACAAGCCAGTTTGACGTTGAATTATGTTTTCAAATGGCATAATTCCTTTTCTTGCTCCTGCTCCCCCCCCCCCCCCCAATCATTAGATGGATGGATGGAAGGCTTCACTGGGCACTTTATCGGGAAACTGGCATTCTCTGAATGGTGGCTGATAATAGCGTGATGACCTTCCAGTGATAACAGAGTTGCAAAGGAGGTAATTAACACTTGCAAAGACATGGACGAAATATACAAATCATATTAGAGATAAAGAAATCATTGGGCTTATGATGACAGTGTTTGTTGTATGTGATGTTATCACAAGATGCTCTACCTAGTTTATTGTGCAGTCTAATACAGACTAGACATGGCAGTTTAAAAAAGAATTCCAAATCAAAAGAACTTGTAGGAATTAATTTTGCCATGTGCTTTGTGTTTTTCTTGAATGAAAATAGTGGTAAGGGCTAAGACATGGAGTAGTGAACACACTCTGTAGTCTATTGGCAACTGGCACCTTCCTTGTGTTGTGTTTGTTTGGTTGGTTGGTTTTGGTTTGGTTTGTTTTGTTTTTTGTTGTTGTTCGGTTTTTTTCTTTCCTTTTGTTGATGCACAGGCAGCATTGGATCCGAGGACAAAGTAAAGGCTCACTGCTATGGAGCTGGAATCTTGGCTGACGTGACCTGAAGCAGGTGAGGCACCAACATTCTACACATGCTCACAATTTTGCACATACATTACTCTGTGTCGTGTTAAATCAGTTTATATTCCTGTTGATTTTTGTAGTGGCTTTGAATTACCATACCCTTGACAGAGTAACATTTTATTCATCAGATCTTCTCTAAGTGATTTTGGTAGTATGCTGCTGGCTTGGATGTGCAGTGAAAGTAAACCACAAGGCTCAGGTACTTTTGTTCCAAATTTCAAACACTTACAAGCAATAAATGATGCCTTTGAATGTGTTCAGCTTTTCAAATGCATGTGTAGTCATTGCAATAAATGTTAAGAGTTACACAGTATTAGGAGAATAATGCTTTAATTCTGAAATAGCATCTTATTAATCTAAGGAGTGAATAGGAGTGGAGAAATAAATGAGAAAATGAGTTTGGTTCTTGAAGCAATGTTTCATTAATTGGAAAAAAGAAAACTAAACCCTGCATAGCTGCAAAGTTTGTCAGTGCAGGCAAGTGATTAATTTTCATCATACCAACTATGTTTTGATTTCCAGTAATTATAGGAAAACCAAAAATGTTTCTTCGAGGAATTGTGTTTTCCCATTACTGTATTAGTTGAGAATATTTACTAATGGCTGAATATAATGAATATTACTTTTCACTATCTCAAATTTTCTTTAAGTGGCGCTTGCCAAAGGCACTTCAAATCCATCCCAATTACTGTATCATACAGTAATTGTAAAACTCATAATTAGAAAGGATGCGTTTCTTAGTCTGCACTAAAAATCTTGCTTTGCTAATATGGTGTGATTTCCCCAGTCACCTTTTAGTGACAAATGTTTATTACCACAAATACTGTACAGTATGTGGCAGAAAAGTTATGAGTTGAATTTTGTTGTGCAGGGACTGAGAGCAAAACATTGACTGAATAGACTAGTTGACTGATAACACAAACTGATGGTCTTTCATACCACCAGTGGTGAAAACCAAGCACTGTGCTGAGGATTTAGTTATACCAGCTATGTGTTAACCATGGTAGTAAGGCTGGAGCGAAGTTTGGCATGTTTCCCTGCAGTGGTGTGGCGTTTGAGGGCTCATCTCTGTCCCCTTCTTGAGTAGCATGGCTACTGCTCAATGTAACCTCCCTGCAGCTTTCCTGGGATGATGCAGTCTAAGCTCCCACTGCTACCTGAAGTAGTCAGGTGTCTCTAAGTCTCAATGGAGATGTGGGGTATCACTTGGACTGCCATATCTGGGTGTGAGCAGGGCAGTGAGTGTTCTGGTTGTGGTTGCAATGTGAGACCTGCTGAGGCCCAGAGGTGTCACTAAAGAATGAGAAGTTGATCACTTTCAGGGAGCAGAGACAGCTATATTGCAGGGAGCTTGAGAAGATGTCACTTCAAGCTTGACTGTGCAAACATAAAGCTTCATGAATTAAAGTTTGCGTTTTATCTTACGAATGACAAAACTGATTGGAAAATTAAGGCTGCAAATGTGAAGATTTATCTCTTCTGAATGCAGTTGCTTGATTGAGGAGGTAGTGTGAACTTCTTAGTGTTATTTGTGGATCACAAAATGAAGTCATGAATAGCTGTAAGAATGACAAGGTTGGGAAGAAACCACTACCAAGGTTACTTGATATCCAAAGTATGAGAGTTTCTGGAACATAAGGAAATTGCTGCTCTCTGGAGGGCCATGTGCTCTTCTGGTATTGGCCAGCCTCTCTCTGCTGAATGTGCATGTACCAAGGTCTGGCCTGTGCTCGGCTCCACTCTTATTGGAGGGTGGCTGAGCAGCAGGCACCACAGGAGGCAGAGTGCACTAATGCGAGCTGCGTGCCCTTCCTGACAACTTGGTATTGACCCAAATGGAATAGGTAATAAAAATTGTCTCCATATCACTGAGTATTATTAGGGATGTGCTATATTGGAACAGCTGTGAAGAATTAATAATGGTAAAATTATAGATAAATGGAAAGGGAATTTACTGCTTCAGCAAAGTTGACTTTAGGGTAAAATACAACCCCAGAGGCATATAAATGAAAAATATGAAGGGTGTCAGGCAGTGGATAGTAATTTAAATAAAATTAGCCTAACAACCTAAAATACTTGGAATAATAAACATCGCTAGCCACAAGAGGCTCATTTTACTAAATTCAGAAATATTAAAGAGTCTGTATAATTGCACTTGAACACATGGTGAAAAATGCGTATGGAGATGAGAATATGACATTTGCTAAGTCTACAGAATTAGTCGGAAGTGTACATCAATACCTGATATCTACTTATTCTCATTTAAATACTGCAGCCTTTTGCTGTCTTCAGATGGGAATTATATTGACCACAAAATAGGGTAAGACACTTGATTATATTTGTGAATAATAAAAGCAAAAGATGTAATATCACAGAGATGTGGGTTATGGTCAAAAATACAACAGACCCATTCCTTACTCTTCAGCCATAACCATTGGTCTGGCTGTTGGTGACCAAATACCACCTGCTGCCTATAGGACAGTATAAAAGGAAACTAAACAGAATGTATCAGTTGCCTCTGGACATAGGATTATGTGAAGAGAAAAGAAAGCTTTGCTGATGGCTTATAATTCTGTTTAGTTATCTTTTCCTTGCTTACTGTTGTGTGTCAGATGTTTCACATGGGTAGTTTTCTGTAGATGGTAGGCTAATTTTCCTGAAAAATGTTGGTAATTAGGTGGTGATGTTCAAGTTGTTTCTGTGTACAAGTTTGATACAGAAAGGATGTCCTTGCTATTAAATAAATAGCCCAGGTTAGCATAATACTCAGATTACCAATTCTTCCTTTATTGTAAAAGATAGAACAGTAATTTTGCACTTCTAAAATAAGCATTAATATCCTCTTTTCTCATCTTTAATGCATTTAGATGGCAAACTCTTTTCTTAGGAAAAGGTCTTTTCATGGCATTGTATCCTAATTTTGATGGGTGACTTTAAGAAGTATTGATTAATTATTTACCATTCCCATTCAGTTCTGTTATGAGATTTACAGGACAGTCATTAGTAACTAGCCAGCCTGTAAAGCCAAAGAATAAGATCTTCCTGATTAATTGATAATTATGGTGTCAGTCCCAACAGGTGGGATTATCTAGTGAGAAAAGGGCATGATTTCTTTTTCAGGTACCCATTGGTAAAGGTGGAAAAAACCTCCTGCCTGCTTAAAACAAACATGACATTATTTCCTGACAATAACTGCACAGGTAAAAGGTGATTATAGCTTCTGTAGATTCCTGGAGGGCAGTCTTTTTACTTAGACAATAGTTGGCCCAGAAATCTGACTCCTGTGTAATTTTCTTACAGATTTAGCTACTGTGCTGATTACACAGTGGAGATATAAAGAAAAGCCATGAGAGGCAGTGAATGACTGGTTCTGTTAGCATTTCACTTCAAAACTGCATGATTATCCTGAATTGAATCTTCCAGTCATCCATGTATCCATCAAAGACCACGTTCTTTTTTTGGGAATAAGTTTAGTGCATGTAATAGTTAAATAAATCAAGATCATTCACTGTAGGTGCAATTCACCTGCTCTTGCAGGTGGTCTTTGAAGATGTCTGCAGGACATCTGCTCACCAAAGTCCTGGGTTCTTGTCACACCAGTCTAAACTTTCTCCCACCTGGGAGCACAAGAATAATGTTGAGGGCTCTGAAAACAGCTGGGTTCTAGAAATTCACATGAAAAGTTACTTTAATTCTAAAGGATGCATAAACCCTGGCTGCATTGAAATCAGCTGTAACACTTTATTCATTGAAGTGGGGCTAGGTGTTTTCTCACTGCTAGTAAGTAGTTAGAATGTGAAATGTGTTGTTGCTGTACTAGCTATGATGTCGGATGCAATGCAACATCGCCCCCACAACCAAGTCTGAACATCTTGCAGAGGAGTAAGTTTCAGACAATTATATGGACATGGACTATTAACAGGCTTAACTGTAAACATAACAAATAATTAGATTGCTTCCTAAATAGCATGCATTTACTGACTGGTAGCAATGAGTTGATCCTTCAGTAAATGATAAACCAATCAATTTGAAATAGTTTATTGTGTTAATCTGTCTCAAACAGGGGTTACCTTACCAGAACTTTATGCAATGACTTAAAATGGGACCCGTGATTGGAGAAGAGGAGGACTGTTAAGAAAAGCAGTTAATGTTGTTGAAAATAGAATTAGTTCCTGTGAGGTGGGAGTGCTAATTGAACACATGAGCTCCGCTTACATTTTGTTGTGCAATAGATTATTTTTTTAATAACACTGCAAGTGAATTGTGATGGAAAAGAGGATCACTGGAGTAGAGATTTTTTTGAATGTTTTATTTATAGCAGCTTAGGAAGGATGCAGAGTGATTCTATGTGAAGTAGCTGTTCTGCACTACTCTTACAAAGACACAAAAGAAAGTACCTCTAAACTGATGTTAAGATTAAATAATGTCTGCTTGATGTTAATAATTTCAAAAAAGTCAAATTTTAAATTTAGACTAACAGCTTTGCTTTGACATCTGAACTTTATTATTGAATTTGCTCTTTTCCAGCCGACAATAGAATTTTTTACATGAAAGCATATTTAAGAAAAAGATATTTCTAATCCTTAAGTATCCTTTGGAGCCATGAAATGTATAGATGTACTTTGTGATTAATACGTATACATGGACACTAAAATGTGTGTTCTAGATGCTTGTGTTTATACGCAAATTACTGCAGCTTTGAGTTGCGCATTAGTGCTTGATTGCAATCTGGTTAATCTTCACATGTTTTCCAAAGCCAGTTTTTTATTGTGGTGGTGGGGAAGCAATGACACAGTAATCCTATTTCTTTCCTAAACATTACATGTATCTGTGTGCAAATAAGAACTGTCCAACTCTTCAGTTTCACATTAGATTGGTAACACTGTCCAAAAGTGTTCTCCAGCTTTTCAATATCAGGAAAGAGTTATTACCAAGACTATGTGACTGGGGAGCTTTCAGGCCATTGTAAAGTTGGCCTGAGCGTCCTAAAGATGTTCACATGAGGGCAAAATTTGTAACACACAAACAGGCACCTATGGACGCGCACAGTGGTTGGATCTGCTGAAACTTCATGGAAAAATGTTTGCTCCACTCCTTTATTAACAAGAAAATTTTGGTCAACTGAAACTTTTTAGTTAGGCTCAGGGAGGAAAGTTAAAAGCATAATATTTAGATAACTCACTTGCAAAGACTTAATTTCAAGTTTTTCAAACTCAATTTTTTTCAAACTCTACCTTTATTTTAAATAGGGGTAAAATAACACTGGTTGTTCTGAGTCAAAAACCTTCCCTCCCCCGCCCCAGTCAGTGAATCCAAAAATCAGTTTGCTTGTACAGCTTTGCTGTGGAGTAGTGTGCCTTTTGTTACCATTGCTTTCATGACTGTAAATGCATTTTAATTCTATTTCACTTTAACATTCTTCAGGCTCTCAGGGTTTTTCCTCTCAGCATTTTATGCACAATATTTGAATTACATGGGCAAGATAAGGATGCTGCTCACTGAAAAGTGTGACAGGTCAGCATTAACCTGTCCAGAATTCATGTCTGATAGAGCGGATACTGTTTAGATGAATTATATACCCAATCTGTAAAAGCTTTTAAACAGTAAACTAAAGCCCTTTTCTTTAACAATTCAGTATGAGATCAGATCCCTTGTGTATTTTCGGTAATCCATGGTCAACGCTGAGGCATTAGTACAGTGTTACACAAGGCTTTTTGAAGGCTGGAACAAGCTGTTCTTGTTGCTTGAGTTCTGATTTCTAGGTTGGTGTTGTATTAATGTGTTTTTTTCCTTGTGGGATATTGAAAAACCATCAACACATAAGCAATTCCTGACATTGGCAGGGTTCTCATTCACTGTATCTATGTGAAGCAGCAACTTTCTGTGACTGGCAGTTATGTTCCTCTCCCTTGCTACCTTCACCTTTCTTAGACTGGTGTTTGGCTGTGGAGGAGCTAGTGCTATTGACGGTTCAGCGCTTATCTGGCAGTCTGAGGAAATCTGTGTGAAGGAGGCTGTTCTTTCTGGCAAACGAAAGAATCTGGTCAGTGGAGCCCTTAATAAGGCTTTTGCATTATCTCTTTACACCATCCTTGGCAGATGAGCATGCTCTGACCCTAGCTTCAGTTCAGGACCATCTCTACTTTAAGTAATTTATCCTTTAAGGCAGTGTTTATGGATTCCAGGGTGCATGAAGGAGAGTGTGGGAAGCAGTGCTGGTGTGATTTGCAGCAAATGCTGCCCCTGGTATGTTTGCTGTTGTTGTGGATTTTTATTTTCACTTGAACTGCACTAGATGGCAGTGGAGGTGAACCGAATTGCTTGGGATGCTTGCCAGCTTCTGTATCTAAACCTAATTGGCTGTAGATGGAACCGCCCAGGCCTGGCTGTGGAATGGTGGGTCACCCTCCTTGTGTTTTTGAACCCCAGAAAACCCAGCTATTGAATTATACAGGTCAGGCAGAGGACTGTTAGCTGGTGCTGGGTGGAGGGGGTGAGCCTGGGACAAAACTAGGTGCCCAGCCAGAGACCTTGCTGGGAGCGGGCAGCCCTCAGTGAGGGGGTGTGAGGCTGAGCTGCAGGGCCCCAGGATATGCTCATGAAAGGGGCAGAATGGTGTTGAAAAGAGCTGGTAAAAGTTTTTTATTTGTTTGGTTGGTGTTTTCTAGATGTTGATTCAGGAATCAGCTGTGGTTTTTAACGTGTTTGTATTGAATGATACTTAGCACAGCCCTGCTAGTGACTGCTACTTTATGACTGCTGAACTTCATCCTCTGAGCCTTTTGAAAGCTATTTGTTTTCATATCACTGACATAGTGTTGTTGCTGTTCCCCATGGAAGCCTGCATGTCGTCTGTAATTAAGCTTTTTCTTTGGCCTTCTGCCATTTGGCCTTGGCAAGAGCTCTAACCTGCCTTCACCTGATCAATCTCTAAGTCCTAGTGGTAGGTAGTGGCGTCCAAAGCTAACCTTCAGGGTTTAGCAGAAGATATGTCCTGCTGATATACCTGAGTCTTTGGCCTGCAGGGTAGAGTACAGCTGTCAGCTCTGTGGGAGCTAGTTTGTTTCTCCTGAGGGTCTGGGGAAATCAAGTTTGTGATTAAACTCATTCTCTTAATTGTTCATATCTGCCAAATTAAAGATCCTTCTCATGCTCTTGGAGCTTGACAATAAATTGGACCCCTGAAAATGCCTGATGCGCTGTGAAGTGTGGGTGGCAGAGGTTTTGACCAGGATGGTGTTTTCAGATTGATGCAAATTGAGTGGGTTTGTAGACATACCATGTTTGTGGATCAGCACAAGTGTGTGAAACTCTAAGAAATAAGAGAAACAGTGCTAATCTACAAGGAAGGGGGGGTGGGGTGAATCACGGCAGAAAAACTTGTCTATCTTATTTGGGAAAAGGCTGAAAATGACAAACTGAAACAGAGTTGGCAAGTCTGAAGTGGAACTGTCGTAATTTCTGCATATCACTAAGGGTGGGATTTTCCCTGTTGCAGACAGCCAGAAAAAAGAATCCATGCTCTTGTGTTGAACAAGGCACAGCATGAACTCCAGGAAGCCAGTTGTTACTTCAGGAATGAATTTGGCCCAGTGAGTGTCACATTAGCACATTTGGAGCACAAAATGCCCCTTCTGAAAATTTCTATTGACTTTTATGACAAACAAAATGCCACAGAGTATGAGCACAAATGCATTACTCCCTTCTGCAGTGAACTTACTAATAATACTAGCGGGACAGCTGCTGCAAGGGGATTCATCAAGGCATTTAAACATGGGGCAGGGCTCATGGTAAATCTCACATAAGAGAGTTAAGAGAAGACATGAGAATTACTATCTTGCTGTCCAATTCACCTGGGCTGAGATTGCTCATCAAATAATTTTTCTGCTTTTCCAGACTTTTTATGATTGAGACATATTGAGTGATTTTGGTGAGTGTAATTCAGGATCAAGTTATGTGGGATTTGCCCTTAATGTTGACTAAGAGCTCTGCCCTGTGTAATTTCCTACTAATAATGAAGCACTTCTATAATAATAAAATATTTCCAGGTATTCTAATCAGTGCGGATCGGATTTTTGTAACCTGTACTGCTGCATGATGTGTACCATGCGCGTACACTGACTGTACATGTACTCTGCATTGAGGCCTGTTCTTCTCCTTCCTTCTCATACCATGCCTTTTTGTTGTGCAGCCCTTGAGGGTGCTAGGTCTGAATGAAATTATTGCTATTGCTGCAGCAGGTCTACAGCCTGAAGTCACTGTTGCAGGCAAACACGATGTAGCAGAACCTGACTGGTGTCATTCCTCTTCCTCTTAAAGGAACTGAATTTCTTTTATCTCGTGTGTTTCACCTGCGCAGTGTATGTATGGGTCTGGCAGTGGCTGAGAGACATAGCAGGTGTTTCTGGCTCAGAGGTTTGATGGAGGGGAAGTGAATTGGGAGGGAATATGCAAGACACAACTGAATGGTTGGCCTGGAATGTGAGACATCCAGAGACTGACAGCTTTCTGTCCCTGGCACAGATTGCTGCATTGTAGGTGCACCCAGTGCATCCCCATTTGGAAGCTTAATGTGGTTCATGTGGTTCTGTATAAAGGTTTTCTTTGCAGTAAAAGATGGGTGTGCCCTTAGCAACAGTGATTCCTTTAAGCTGGAGTGAACAAGGTCTGTAAGAGGAAAGACACATGCAAAAGAGAAGGCAGTGATTGTCGAACAATCTGTTTTCTGATCACTTGTTCCTTCTATTATGGACTTAAAAAAAAATGTGATTTCTGCTTTCTAGAACTGTTTTGTCCTTCTCTCTGGATATGAGTGCCTGCTTTTTGTCTCTTGGGTAAAGGCTGGAGCCAGTTCCTTGCCAAGTTGGTGTTTTATGTTGAAGGTTGTTTTTTGGTTTGTTTTTTGTTCATTTTTGGTTTTTGTTTTTTTTTTTTTTTTTTGGGGGGGGGTTTTGCTTTTTGTGTTGTTGTTTTTTTTTTTGTTTGGTTGGTTTTGGTTTTTTGGGGGTGGGGGTGTCATTGTTGCTTTGGTTTGTTTTTTGTTTTGGGTTGGTTTTTTTTCCCCCCCCCACTGCGAAAAAGAAGCTGTGGTGTAGGAAGGAGCCTTAGGAGCCTTACCTTCAGGTTACTGAAGGTAACTGTGCGCCAGGTCTACAGGGATATGGTAAATGGAACCACCACCAGTGTGGTTCTACAGGGATAATCCAGCTTTGCTTTCGATATGAGCAGTATGGAGGCAGTGGTTTGTTTTGAATTGGATCCCATAAAGAGCTGTAACCTCTTGTATTCCTGGTATATGACCTTGGAATCTGACCAAATGTTAAAATCCATTTTTCTAGCAGCATGGAAAGAATTTTCATGTGTTTTCTGATCATTTTAAGGATTGAAAGGACAAGAAGGTTTGTGTATGGTTATGTAGTGATATAACCTCCCTGGTTATGTCACTAAACCATTGCACTTTTTTTTTTGTCATGGCTGATATGTTCTGTTTACCTACTTTTGTATTTATTTTGTTCTTATTCTACACCTATACTTTCATATGTGTAAGCAAGGTATTTAATTTTGAAATTCTTCATTGCAGATGTTTCCCTTCAGCTTCCTTCTGTCTTCCCAAGGTAATGGAAATCTATAGCATATTCTCCACAAGACCTTTTGTTCTTGTAAGATGAGTTATACTTTAGCTTGGAACATATCATTGTTGTCTTTTTAATTTGAAGCCCAGCAGCAGAATTTTCCTCAAGACTTCTGTCTGAGTATTTTATTTTCCTGGAGTGCTTCAAGAGAAAGTTCTGGTAATCAGTCTTGGATGTAAGCAGAGGATTTAAAGTTTAGCTAGAAGAGAAAATGAAAAATAGGTAGATCCTTCAGTATTTTATGTTTTAATATGGTAATAGATGAGAGGTTGACTACAAGTTAAGTGGATATAACTGCAAACATATGCTTGGGCTTATACATCTGCATGCACATGTAGAGGTTAGCTGAGGCTGCCAGTCATTATAGATCAGACGTGAGGATGACTAAGCATGGTTTGTAAGACCATGCTTAAGAGAAAAGAGGTATTTCCAGAGTCCTACTCTGTGGCTACATCATCTGTCACCCTTCTTTGTGACCTTTCATCTGTTGTCCAGTATGTGTCAGTCACTGCTGTGTTGTTGCAAGGTCATCTGCTGACAAACCCTACCAAGTACCGCAGTGCCAGAGCAAAAGAAAGCAGGTCACTTTTAAGAGTTGTCAAAGACATCTTTCCCTACTGTACAACTGGCTGCTGTATCCTGAGGTGTGAGACCAGGGCTTGCTAATATCCTTCATAGGATGATATCCCTAATGTCCTCCAAGGAGTCCATGGGTACAGTGGCTGCATTTGAAAACACATCCTGCTTTCAGACCCTCTATTCTGTACTGTATTTTTTTTTATGAGTCCTGATGTGGGAGCATCTATGTTCTTCCTACACAAAAATAACTCATTTATATTGTTCTCTTGTCCCTGCCTTCTCTACTTTATGTGAAGTTTCTTGTGGGGGGTTGTCATAGCTTGATCTTAATTTCAGTAACTGAAAACTCTATGAGTGAAGCCTTCCTTTTAAATAGGAATACAGAAACATATACAGATTTTATTGTTGACATGTATTTAAGGGTTAGGATTGAAACTTATGTTCAGTGTTTTGGCAGAGAGGCTTCCCATATGAGTAAGTTTAGATATCAGATTTCAAAAGCAGCAATGTAAGGTTTGATCTCATGGTGTGCTATGACAGGGATACAGACAGCAACATTTGTATCCATGGATGATGTTTAGGAGTTTTATCACAGGAATTTGTGGAGCTGGATTCTCATACCCCATGAGCTACTGAGCTTACAGCACTTGAACAAGTGTTTACATATCTAGGTAACGCCATGAGGGAAGAGGGAAATTCTGGAGGAGGTCCCTTATGTGTCTGTGAGTGGACTTGAGTTCTTAGTGGTTTAAAAGTTGCTGCCCTGGAACAAAGTTAGGTTGCTTGGTGTAAACGGGAGACATTGCTGCTTTCTCATGGGTTTTGTGCATTCTAATATTCTTCCATTGGCACGTTGTCTTCCAGAAAATATTATTCTTGACTCTGTTGGTCTGAGTCTCTACAGCTAGTTTCCAAGCATGCTATGTGGACTGCTATGTATTCTGGCAGAGCCAGGTCACCAGCTGAGTGATTTGTGTGAAACCATCTCCTTGCTAAGAAGGAGCTGTTGGTGACCTGAGTCTTTGTCTCTTTAATGGAGAGGTGTTGTTAACTACTTGGGTCTCCAGTTTCTGAAAGGATATATTCAGCATGGCAGGCATTCAGGATGGAGAGATACTCAAGGCAGACCTCTAATGCCTTCTTGTGAGTTCTTCCTGTATACTGAAAGTTCTAAGTGATTATATCACTGCACGAAAACAGTGCATCTCTGGGAACAGAATGCTGCTTGCTTAAATACTTCTGGGAAATGCATTAAAAGAGTAGCATATTCCCAGAAATGCCAGCAAGCCTGTTGTTAATCAACTGTGTATGGCCAGGTGTTCTTCCTGCACATCTCAAGAAAATTTCCAAGATTTATTGTGCAACAGATGTTAAACTTTATGCTTTTTAGTTTTCTGGTGTATTTCTTGACCCTTTTCTAAATAATGGAGATTTTTGCCGTCTTCCTGTTCTGTTTGTATAGGAATCAAAAGGCATATCAGAAAACTCTAGTACTGGAAGTTCAACAGCTGTTATAACAGCGGAAAGCAATTATTTTGAAAAGGGTATGTTGCAGTGACAGTCCTCTGAATATTCAAGTGTACTTCATGTGCCTTGTTGTTCATCTTCTCTGATATGCAAGGAACAATGAGATTAACCACTATATACAGTCTTAATTTTTCAGAAGCTGCTTTGTAATACTTGCATAGCCTACCAGAGTTTATTGCTGTTGCTTACAGACAACACAGGAAAAGTTCTAGTGGTTGGGTTGCAGCCTATGCTTCTCCAAGTTAGGAATAAGACAAGAAAGCAGGAAAGACATAATTATGAGCAAAATGTAGGATGTTATTAAATTAATAGACCTTGGTTTGAACTTCCATTGTGGTATAATTGCTATGCAGGAGTTCTGTGGGTTATTGTATGCTTTCTCACAGATGTCAAGTCATGCAAATATTTATTGCAAGCCTTTAATAAATGGAGCAGTCCATTTGTAAGTCTGTCTAGCTCACTTTCAGCTGGGACTCCTGATGGGTGAAATGTGCAGCTCAGCCTGCTGCTCCTGCCCTCCCAAGGGGCACAGCGAACAACAAGGATTCACTGACTGGCCCTCAGCAAACCTGTTCTGTGGCTAGCAGTATTGTTGAGCTGTCAACAGGGAACAGACCATTTAAACAGCTTTTTAGTCCTAATCTATTGGAGTTTGTTCTTCAAAATCCCAACTTTCTTCTTGAAGTGGTTCATAGACTTAATTTTGTCAAAGGTTTGATCCAGTTTATTTTTATTTAAATCCTAGGAAACATTTATTCTGATTTTCCAAGTCATCTTTTTTTCTTGCTTCTTGCTAGATGTGAGGCCTCTGTACCCTTTCTTCTCCTCCTGTTTGCTAAGTTTAAAACTTTTTATTATTTAAGAGTGGCTAGGATGGGAAACTAGCTACTTCAGTATGTGCTAGCCTAGGCAGGCTGTTTGATGCCTACCTCATGAAAACACAGTAAGGAAAATGCATGGAAAGCATGTTGCATTCCTTGGCACAGTGTGGACCACAGCTTTGGAGTTGCTATTGTTGTTCATGGCTGAAAAGGTTATTCGACATAACTAATGGCGGCAGAGCAGGGTCCTGGAGAAATAATTACATTGGATGTCAGAAAAAGGTTTGTTTCAAAGTAAAAAGAAAATAAATGTATCTCTAGATTACTGATTGCCAAATGCTGCTAGTAACATAGAAGTGAAACTCAAGAAATGAAGATGGAGTTGCATAAGTGAACAGAAAAGCCTGCCTTATTGTCAATACCAAAGACTTTGGCCATTGTTACTTTCTGAGTATCTGATGACTTATATGTTTATCTATATGGAAATATAGGTGCCTAATATTGTAGTATGCAAATCAGAAGAGGTTTCTCCCAACTTCCCTGACTTACTTTCTCTACCAGCAAAATAGGAATTAATGTCTGTTTGTGCTGGAGGTGTGAATTATGAGTTAGAGATTTATATTTTCCTGAGGCTTTAACAGTGGTTTGAAAAATCTTCTCATATTATTTCCTATCTCCCAATACAGGTTAATTCCAGATTACGGATGGAGAAATTGAGACAGGGAAATCAAGGAGAAATATATATAAAATTTAATCTGTGAGTCTGTTTCTGAATGTCTTCACAAAGCAGCCTTTCTAATGCTTAGGAGAAGTTTTGAAAGTGCAAGCTTACTAAGTGCCAAACATTGTAGGCATTTGTACCCTTGAAAACTGCAAAATCACTCCCTTGGGTGGGGAATACTCATAAAGAAAAAACTTATCTTAAAACAAAACAAATAATATGGTCTTCTGTGTTGCTTGCAGCTGCTCTTGGCCTTATGTAGAAGTTAGTATGCTTTTTTTTCAGGGCAGTGGCACTTAGATGTACATTCTAGTCAGCAAGAATGAACCAGTCAAGACAGAATTAACCCAGCAGGTTTTATGAGCCTCCTTGTAGGAGTGTGTATGTATGAGCATGATTAGTTAATAAGTTCACTTTGCTTGAATGGGTGGCTTGAATTTGGTGGGTTGTAACTGGGACAAGGGAGTTGGAACTAGATGATCTTTAAGGTCCCTTCCAACCCAAACTGTTCTATAATTTGATGAATGAAGCGCTTGAGAATTTCTTCTGTGTGAATCCAGTGCGAGCACAGGTAGCTTTGGTTTGTATTGAAGCTGCACTGAGGTTGCACACTGAGAACAAAAGAATAGTAGGTATTTCTCTGATTGACACAACTTCTGATAGCTGATGTTCTTATTCTTTGCTTCCAAGCTGTGATCTTGTAACCCTGCTGATAGCAAGGTAGCACTGAAGATTTGAAAAATAATAAATATACCTCCACATTTTCCAGTGTTTAGTTTTATTATAGTGCTGTATGAATGCTTGTGGAAGTTATTAATAGCATTGAATTTGGCTAGTGCAAGACATGCTACATATAGACGTGGAACAGGCTTTTTGTTTTGTGCAGCTCTGATGGTATTGCTTTGTCCTGATCTGAGGGAGCTTTTAATTCAACCTTTAAGAGAATGTACCTGAGCAGAGAATATCAAATGACAGGCTCATTGTAGATGGTGGGCTATAACTTCTAGTGTCCTGAGGGCTTTTGCAATTTTGTGAACTTACACCAAGGTCTAGAATTTGCAGGGCTGAGGAATCCATTGACTTGTGAGATAGGAGTAACCTGTGGCTAACAGTTAACACCCAGGTTAATGCAAGAATGGTAAAAGTTAGGATGATTTTGGGGAAAACCAGATTTATTCTTTGTGCATCCTTGATTCTTTACCCACTGGCTCTAAGCATTATAGTATTAACAATTTCAGAAGAGAAAGGGCTTGTTCCTTGGGTTTGTTTTTGTTTTGTTTTGTTTTCCTTCTTTTTGCCAGCAAATGCTGAATCAAATGAAATGAAAATTAAAAATGTTGAGATGTTTTGTCAATATATTTGAAAACAGTATGAATTCATTCATCTTACTTTTTTTGTAAGTCACAAAAACTTGATGGGAAGTGTTTTGATCTAGTCAGAAGGAAATAGGTATAGTTAGAGAAAAGGTGAAAATTTGGTTAAAAACATCAACTTCTCTGTAATCTGTGTGTAAAAGGAACTTGGAAAGATTCAAAAGTCATTGGACCACAAATGCAGAGTTAGCACTATTAAAATTTCATCTCAGTGTCTGTATTAAAAATCAGGGATATTTAAATAGACTTTAAGAGCTGTCACACTGTACACACTATCTAGAAAGGAAAACCTTAGCCTGCTAGCTTTGAGTGAAAACTATTTAGACTTATCATCAAGTGTAACACAACACTGTGATACACGTTCACGAATACACACAATATCAGTCATTCAAAGTACAATGCTGTATATGCTATGATGGGTTGTTGTGACAAATTGTGTAAGGATAAGGCTGGAAAAATCACTTGACTTTGTCTTCCAACCTAAGAATTCCTCCATGCTTGCTGTCACATGGGAAAGTGTAGTTGTACCAGAAGATTAAGTGTCTTGTCTTGAACAACATGTTAAAGATGCAGGTTTTGCAAGGGGTGTGAAATGAAATCAAATACTTAGATTATTTTTTTATTTTTTTTGATTTTTTTTTTTTTTTTTTTAATTTGTAATTGAGCTTCTTGTTTGAGGGATCAGACCTCTGGTCGTAAGAAGAATGTGGGCCTGTTGGAGCCTGTCTGGAGGAGGCCACAAAGATGACTGGAACACCTTTCCTATGGAGACAGGCTGAGAGAGCTGGGCTTGTTCAGCCTAGAGAAGAGGAGGCTCAGAAGAGACCTTAAAGCAGCTTCCGGTCCCTAATGGGGCTGACAAGAAAGCTGGAGAGGAGGTTTTTACAGTGGCCTTTAGGGATCCGGCAAGGGGGAATGGCTTTAAACTAAAAGAGGGTACATTTAGATTAGACATTAGGAAGGAATTCCTTACAATGAGGGTGATGAGACGCTGGCACAGGTTGCCCAGAGAAGCCGTGGCTGCCTCATCCCTGTCAGTGTTCAAGGCCAGGTTGGATGAGACTTTGAGCAATGTGGTCTAGTGAAAGGTGTCCCTGCACCATAGCATCGTGTCTCTGTGATTGCCACCAAGATCCAAAGAGGCTGGAACTGTGAAGTCTTTAAGGTACCTTCTAACCTTAACCATTTCATGATTCCGTGGTGACAATTGGCTGTATTTACAAAAACACTTCATGAGTCTCAGGAGAGGTGTATTTAATGTGAGATGAGAAGGAGATTATTTGTCCCCCTCCCCCCCCCCCATTATTAAACAGCGACAGCATGTTCAGTCTTCCTTGTAGCTAATTTTCTAAACTGCTGATTATTGTAATTATTGAATTAGCTGCTCTTTAATTTCTGGGCTTTCTGATGGACCTGCAGTATTGAGGTGTGGTGCCTGCCACCTGGACATAGCCTTCTACCTGAAGCATCACCAACAGCATAAGGTGTGATTCTGTTATGTACAGCCCAGCATCGCTGGTGTCTGTATCTGGCCCAGGTTGGGGATATTGACTTACTTCTAAGTGGCCGCAGAAAAAAGTTCTTTGTGTGTTTTCTCCAAAATAATTCCATAACATGAGCACACACACTGAAGGCAGTTTACTACTGAATTGGGAAAACACAGTTATCTCTGTATCATAGAGACACAGGCAACATATTTTCAAGGCATTAGTGGTTGTTTGGAAAGAGAGAACAAGAGAAGCATAGTGCTAATATTGTGTTATGCCTCTGAGCGAGTGGTCTGCAGTGAAGGAGTGCTCGAGAGGCTTCAGCAAGCAAGCTCAAGGGTTAGGTAACTAGAGAGCTTGGAGCCAGTGATGGTCATGGCAGGGTGTGCATCAGTGCTGCTATAACACTGTTTATTATGACTGTATGTGTTCACCTGTAGTTATAAAAGTATAATAGGTCAGGGTGTAATTAGCCATTCTAAATTAGCATTTGCTAACTACACATAACCTTTCCTGTTTTCTTGTAAACTGCTCTGGCACACCTCGAATGTGGAGAGTATACTGATGAGCACAACAAATAATTCCTTAGGCTTTGTGAAGGTTTTACTCAAACGGAAATACCATGCATTTGAATTGCAGCCACTGATGCAGACTTTACAATGTCAAACTCTGTGACTGTACATCATTGGATTAATCTTCCCCTTCAACAAATTTATGAAAATATATGAAATGTTTGCATCGATCTTGCTGTCACCTCAGTCTCTATGGAAATTGACATACAAATGTTAATTCCCAGAAAAGATAGAGAGATTGTATGAAGCATATTGCTGTAATCTGCAGGCAAGGTTATTCATGAAAACTTGATTGTTTTATGTAATCCTGTCAAAATGCCTCCTAAGGTAAAATGGGAATGTAGTTAACGTGGTTTTGCCATGTCAGTCTCCCTGTTTAAGCTGTCCTTGCCTTATGTATAGTTCTTGAGCTAACAACGACCCCATCTGATTTTGACTTTGAGGTGTTGTTTACACTTGCACTGCTGCATTTTAATTTTAATGTCAGATCTTACTGATGAGTGCTTATGTGTATAAAATAACTCCAGCCCCTTCAAGAGCTGACTTGTAAGATATCAGAGGTACTGCCAGGATGAATGCACCTGCAGTGAAGTTTTCTGACTTCTAGACTGTGGCAAATGATCCTGCTGCCTCAATTTTTGCTGCTATTGGAAACCTTGAGGTTGTCTTAAATAATGTTTGCTTCTTATTTTTTTCTAAACTGTGAAGGCTATCTGTCTGTTGCTGTGAGATCTTTTAGTATAAAGAATGCTCTTATTCTGCCTCCTGACTCTTCTGGATGGAGATCTGAGAACTTAAAATTTGAATATCCCCTTTTCCACCACAACCTTCCACTTCCGCAAGTGTGTAAAATCCCAGTCTCACTCTGAGACTGCAGTCTGGATTGAGACAGCCAGTCAACAAGAATGTCCAATGCTCAGGATTTATTTGATACCTTGCAGCTGGCTTAGAGGAGCAGGATCTGCAGGGCAGCCAAAAGACAGCTCTGTGTTGTTGTGTAGCATTATCTGGTAAGGTGCTGGGGTTCCACTATCAATTAGATTAAGATCAATTAGATCAAGACTTAGATATATCAAGCAGTGGTCTTGTTTTCCCGTTTATCCTACAATTCCTTTGGTTTGTATAAAGCTATATTAACATATTAAAAAAAAAAAAGAAAAAGTGTGTGGATGTTCTTGGTGTTTAATGTTTCGGTTACCCAATGAACACGCTCTGCTACTAGCAAGTTGTATGCTGTGCTTCTCCCTCTGTAGCCGAAGAGAATGGCGGTGCTTGTACAGAGAGTTCCTTGAGAGCAGCATAAACTGTTCCACAATTTCTGCAAAGAAAATGTATTACTTAAGGTTGTGTTGTTAGCAAAGCTTAAGAAATATGATTCTGTGTTTGATCAACTTTGACAGATATAGCTGTGTACTGTGAGGGATGTATAAACTTCTATTTGCATAAAACATGACTGTGTAAATACTGTGGAATTCATGTTGGGAAACATTCTTCGATGGCAAAGAAGAGTGCCCATAGTATTTGAATTTCGGGTTTGAAGCATTTTTGTTGGGGTTTGGGGGTTTTTTTTCTTGACTTTTGGTTGAAGCGTTGTAAACAGAAAAAGGTATGGCAGCTGATGTGGAGGAAAGCATTGTGAATGATGCTTCTGGTGGGAAAATGTAATTTTCTTGCAAGAGAGAAACACTTGAAAGTGAATGAAGGCTGCTAAGAGCACAGGCTTAGCACTTCCTCCTTGTTCATATATAACCTAAAAAAATATTGTGATATGTATTGGAAAGACATCAAGTCAACAGACCAGAGTTTTGGAATCTGAGCTGCATTTGCGGATTTAGAGGTATAGATCACATTCAGACAACATTGAGATTTTGCAAGAGCTGGCTTTATTTTTCTTTTAAGATTATATTTTGGTGACTTTAAATATACTATCTTAAATTTCTGGCTTTTGTGTAATACTAAACTACAATGTTCTGTAAACTCATGCCAGTGTACTTTTTAAGAACTCTATGCACTATAAAAAAATAAATCAATAGCTAACCTGGAGGACTTCTGTGCTGCTCCCATATACCGGGGACAAGGAATAAGAAATTTAGTCTGATATAGCTACTGTTACAAAGTAAGACTTTAAGCAGGGAGGGTTTAGCTAGCACTGTAAATGGGAAAACCTGGAGATATTTCATATGGCTAGCTTCAGGGCGGAGTTTAAATAAGAGGGCAAGGTGTTCCATGAATGATTACAGAACTAAAGAAAATGGACTTTCTGTTTAGCAGAATAAGCTGTTAATATACAGTCAAGTTTGTCTTTTTGGGATATTATCATGTATTCAGTCTGTCTGAGAAGCTTATTTTTCTTCTTGGTGGTGTTGCACTGCTGACTGTGATATATTAGAGATACAAAGCCTGTATCTCTAATATACCTAGAATAAGCAAAGTTCAAGCAATGCAGATTTCTGCAATTCTTAAAAAGATAAAGTGAGCTGCTTCCTCTGAACTTCTGAAAGCATGAGACATGGAGCTCAGCTGTATCGCCGTTTCTCTGGCATGGTGCCTATTCTTGGCCTTATTAAATGAAATGCAAGAGTAAAGCATCCAGTGTCTAGGAAGGGAGTGATAGGAATTGATAGATGACACACCCTGGTTTATCTGTGTGATCCGATAAAAGGTGCCTCTAGACAGATACTCTGTCTTTAGCAGCGAATAGGTGTTAAGTATGGGGGGGACGACATAAAAAAAGTACAGTGTCTGTTCCCTAGTTTTGTCTCTGGGAGTCCATGGTTTGGCAGCACCCTAGCTGGGATCTGCAGGCTGAGTGTCATGATTCTTATCCCAGGTGAGCACTATGGACTCATCTAATCTCTGAAACCCATTTACACTTTTTTGACCTTTGTAATGTCCAGTGGTAACAGATTTAGTATCTATTGTTTGGCTGGAGGGATGAAAGGGAAAATAGGATTGATCTAAATTTTAATTAATTCTTAGCCAATTAAAAGGCAGGAGAAGATTAATAGAGGTAGAAGGCTTTGTAAAGAGGAGTAGAACTTCTTGGAGGAAACAACAGGCAAATTTAATGTCCATTAGACAGGCAGTTTTGTTTCTCTGAGGAAAACTATAATAAACAGCTGTTACATAGAAACACTTGCCTGGGTAGGACAAAGGTGAGCTGAGGGAGTTTTCTGCAGTGTTTTGAGGGTGGAAGGAAGGATGTTGTCTTGTCAGTGACCAGGAGAAAGGAGTTGGTGTCTGAACAGGCGTACCTGATCCACAGGTCAAGATATCTAGTTCAGTAATACTTGCCAAGGCTTCCAAGGTAAAGGCAAATATGTACAGATATAAGTAAAGTGTACAGCCTCTTCAAGGAAATATTTTTCTTGAGTTTTATGTGTCTGGGTGAAAAAATAAATGTAGGGTTGTGTTGGGGTTGGTTGTGGATTTTCACAAGCTGGACATACGGGCAGCTAGATAAAAGTTGTCACTCAAGGGATAACCTGGAGGCTGCAGTTCCCTCTGGGATTATGCAAGGTGTGTCCATGCAAAGTGGTAAAGGCTCCTGCCTTTAACTCCTGGAAGCAGGCACCAACATTAGAGCAAATGGACTTATTAAAAAGGAATGGTTGTGGTGCAGGAAAATGCTTTCTGTGCATTTGAGACTGTCCTGTAAAAATGAGAAAAGTATAAAGAGAAGAGTCAAGATAACACTGCTTGCAGCCTACAGCATTCTGAATCTGACTGACCTTCCCACAGGATTCAAGCAAACTTGCAGTTAATGTACAACCTACCTGAAATTTTGAGATTCCCTGGTGAACTTGTGTTTACTCGAACTTATTTTTCCTTCTTGGACCAAGCAAATCCTAAAAACTGAGGTTGCTTTCAAGTCTGCTGTTTCCACATGGCTCAGGAAGGAGGAGAAGGAGAAACGGAGATTGCTTCTTAAAAATTAGTTAAGAATTGCATATAAACTATTCTTCTCTAGTGCTGTTTTGAGGAAACTGAGAAAGATGTTTGTGAGACTTTAATGCAGGGAGTTTTAATTTATTTTGCAGAGCAATGTAATTTATTTGCCTTTTATACTTTAGACATACTGGAATTGCATTCCAGCTTTATGGTTGTGCAAAATTGTCGTGTAAAAGTAGAAGAATGCAACACAAATTACAGTCTCCTTAAGCTGCATCACCCAAATCTTGGTTTTCAATAATATGCCCATGCAAGTAAATAAGACAGACCTCTTTTTCAAAAAAAACAAACAAAAAACCCCCACAATCCCCAGGCCCACCAAAACTGTGGTGTACCTAAAAGAAAGGGTATGAGCAATACGAGCAGAAAAAGCCCTTATCATATGGCGAGATTAGCTAGTAATTAAAAAGCCAACCAATTTGAGTTAAGAGGTGGATTAATTAGATAAAACACCAGGAAATCTAATTTACTTAGTAATTTATTTTTAATCCAAGTCAAGAAGATCTTATTATGGCTTCTTGTGGGGACCTAGTCAGATTTAATTATACTGCTGTGTAATGACCCACATCTCTTAAGTTTTGTGTATATTGTGATTTATTTTATTTATAAACAGATGTATACTTAAGATCTAAAGAAAGTATCAAGACCATTTAGATTGGCAGTTTTGATGCATTAATACTGAAACTGCAGAAGGAGACAGTTCAAGGCCTTATCACTGAAATACAGCTGGTGACCTGAAGTAGTGAATTTTCTTAATTCCCTCCCATATATCAAAAATGTATTTTTCTGTTCATGGCATCAGAACATGGCATTTTACCACTGGGTTCTTAATTCTTGATGGAAGGTGGATAGGCAGCAAGTGCGTCTTTCTCGTGTAGTTGAATACGCTTTGAAAGCTGATTGTTGTCCTAAACACTTTCTAAACAGACACATTAGAAAACACACATATCCAAAATGAAGATTGCATAGACTGAAACAGGGTGCTGAAGACTCTGCAGAAATACACATTGGTGCAGGATTAGATGAAGCTGTGTAATAACGAGGAGCTTTGTAATATGGGTGCACAGACACAGTTGTTGAGTGTTCACACATGATTTAAGATGTTTAACTGCTGTGTGTTGATTCAGCTTTATCTTTTTATAAAGTATGTGAAGGCTAAGCATCTTCAGGCCTGTTACATGTAATACCTCGCATAATTGTGTACTGAATGGTATAGTAGTCTCTACAGCAGCCTGCGCTGGAAAGAGAACATTACTTGTTCAGTGCTGCAGTATACTGAGATGTATCTATTGTAACTTTTTTTCACTATCTAGCAGTTAACCCTGAGTACAATTGGCATGTACTTCTGTCACACTTTGTTACTTTTCAGCAGTTATTTGTTGGGTTTTTTTGTTGTTGTTGTTTTGTTTTGTTTTGTTTTCCCAGGTCCTCTAGAGTGGTCAATTTACTGTTCTGTGTAAATACTAAACTTGCTAACTTACCCTGTAAAATCTTCATCAATTTTAGATACTATCCAAAGTATAATAGACTGTAATCTACAAACAGCAGGATGGAGCTCTCAGTAGCTGTGTAAAAAGCTAAAAGCCATGCTTGGGTGTTTTGTGGAAGCAAGGGGTAAAGGGGGGAGGGAGGAAGGCATTCAAATTGGAGTGTTAATTTTTGATTGGTAAATTAAGTTCATAGTGCAGTAAGTCTTACGGATTTTTTTTCCTAAAGGTCTGATGCAGTGATACTACTTTAGAGAAAGGTAAATTAACTATGATGTGAAATTAATTGCCCTTTTTGGGACACTTATATATACTTATTTGTAGGCAGGTTTAAATGCATTATGCCTAAATAATTACCTGACCACTGCATTTGTCTTTCACAATGCAATCTAATTGTATACTGAGACTTTAGTATAATGAGTTATTTCACATCTCTGTTAAACTGATTAGTGATGCAACTGAGACATGACTAGCCCAAATAACAAAGTAATAATAAGAGTAAAGCATGGCTGACAAGCAAATGAAGTCTGCAAAGTCAGCACCACTGATGAGAGCTACTGCTTACTTAAATACACCTGAGAGCATCAATGTAAGCTTTATCTTGGTTTCAAACTACTGTCTATAAGGGGCTAGTAATTTCTATATAACTCTGGTATTAATCTACATTTATGCTGCTGTTTGCTAATTGTATTTACGGAATCTTTCACTCAGTAATTCATAACAATCTCCTTTGACCTCTGGTTGCATGATGTGAAAGTTCAGTAAATGCAGCTGTATTTGAAGACCCAGGCACTTTCTCTATCCTTCACCTGTTGGATCTGTGGCATGTGGGCAGGTTATGCTTCCTAGATTACAGATGCATTTTATGTAAAGGAAAAGCTGTAGGCAACAGTACTGTTGTTGTCTTGCCATACCACTGGTACACATCTTTGTCACCTTGAGGACCATTCTGTGCTTGCAGGGTGAAAGGGGAGGAAGTGGTACCTGGCTGATGGATGTCAACTGCTTATGCAGTCTGTCTTATTTGGAATAAAGGCACGCAAAAATAACACTTTGCTCCCATAAGGTCATGTGTGAGAAATAACACTATATGTACTATAATTATGATAGGCATGGTATGTCTGGCACTATATTCTGCCTCAAGATCTAGGACTGGTGATTCAAAAGTGCAAAGCATCCACAGACTTCTCAAAGTCTAAGACCTTAAAAATTCTAAGAGAGAACATAAAATTGGAACTTCCCAAGGAGAAGTTCATTGCACACTGAAAATGTAATTCCTTAGTCAAGATGGATGATGGCATTAACTAGAAGAACTTCCTCATTCAGTGTTGAAGTGAAACCAGCAGTTGTAAACCAACAGTGGTGAGAGAAGTAGGAAATAAAAGGTAATATATATAAATGAAAGGTTAAAAACTGTGTAAAAATATTAAAGGGAAGACATGGAAGTGAAAATAGAAGCAGAAGGGGAGAGTCCTTGAGCAGTGGGTGGTAAAAGCAGTCTTATGTTTCTAGGAAAATAACAGTTGTAAGCAGAATTTTTAGAATTTGTATAACTTTTAATAAGGATGTGAAAAAGTTCAGAGCTCTTGGGGAAATACCAGTTCTATAAGTAGAAGAATTTAATTAAAGTCCATCTACATGGCTTTGTAGAAAGTAACCCATGGCAAGTCTAGAGCTTTCTCCTGAGATTACAAGTTTGGATATAATTGCATTAATTTAACTCCCTTAAACTCTTTAAAGACACTTAGAAGTCCTCATTGGTTTCACTGTTAAGAATGTGGATTAGGAATGGACAAACTGATATGTGTCATGTTCAGCTTCTGTGGGGCATGTTCTTAGACCTGATGATAAATGTTTTGTTCGGTGATAATAAAGTAACATAAAATCTTCCTAGTATTGTTTGAATATGACATGTGAGTTAAGGGAGTGCTCAGTAAAGGAGGATTTTGTCGCATCCATTGTGGCCTAAGTCTGTAGAAGAACTGTGATAAGTGTTGAGTGAAATGCCTACTCTGGAGAAACAAAATCCAGTAGAGCCTCTTGAGAGGGCAATGTACAGGACATTCCAGAGAAGTGTGCTACCCCAGAGTAACAGGAACAAATAGGATTCTGGGCAATAATGGGCAGGGCTATGCGAAAAATGTCTCACTGTTGCACATAGTCCTGGAGACTTTTAAAATGAATATTGCAAAATTGGAGGGTAGCCTGCTGGTCACACTCCTTTTGGTGTAGCCCAAAGTGCAAACAGTTGGCTTTCTGGGCTGCAAGCACACACTGGCGGGTCATGCTGAGCTTGTCCGTCAGCACCCTGAAGTCCTTCTCTGCAGGGCTGCTCTCAACTCAGTCTCTGCCCAGCCTGTATTTGCACTTGGGATTGCCCTGATCCACATGCATGATCATGCCTTGTTGAACTTCATTTTCAACATGAAGTCACGCGAACGAACTTCATGTTCAATGTAAGTCATGCAGATTTTCATTACAAAGAAAGGAAAACACATTTGCATCAATAAATGAGGCACCACAGAAGAAAAAGCTTAGGGCACTAATATATATAGTTAACTTGTGATGCTTAAACAGGACTAAATAGCTTTTCTGGAAGAGATGTTATAAAAAAATGCAAGTTCTGCTTAGACTAACAGAAGTGGCTTGGCTGTTCCTTTCTGAATGGAATGGGAGCTATATTCAGATAGCTAAGTGATGGCAACATGACCTCCAATGTCAGCAGTGCTTGCTGAGTTAATAAAACCCTGTCTTTAGTATTCTTTTAATATTTTTGTCTTTATCTGAAGTAGTAAACAGCAATCAGTTGTTGATCTAATAAAAATATTTAGCCAGAGTCAGGCAATTCTACTGGTATGGTGTGTCTGCAGTACCTCCTAGTGTGCTGTGTTATGCTTGTCTGATTTAAACCAGACTTTTCTTCTTTCGGTAGGCTAGCTCCTCTACAGCATTAGGAGATTAATTTTCATGCCCTCTTAGCCTCTGACCAGGTGTTACCTTCCTCCTCTTGATTGAAATCTTGCCTAGGTTGACCTTAATGTGTCTCCCTTTCTCTGTGGAGTTACCTGCTGTCTCTACATTTGAAGTTCTGTAACTTTCCTAGTCAATATTTCCATTCCAGTCTGCAGACTTTTAATTGCATTTTTGATCCCCTTAGCCTTCTCTGCTGAGTGCCTAGGCTCTGTAGCTCAGATCTTTTCTGGTTTGCCCTTTTGCTCTTCCAACTCATCAGTTTGCTCCAGTTCACTGGCCTCTGTGATTGGCTTCAGTGGGTATTTGTAGCAGAGTTCTCTGTTGTAATGTCCAGACATACATCTCGCTCCTACCAGCAATGAAGTGTTTGGGCTAGAAGGTATTTCATAACACATCTTTCCTTTTTGATTCTTTTTCCTGTTGGCCCTCTGATCTGTCTTCTGGCATTTCTCTGGCCTGCTGCTTCCAGTCTGCAAATGCTGTGCAAGTCAGTATTTCTGTGCATCAGATTAAAATTACTATTAAAATGTCTCTTGGTCACACCAGACCTTTCAGTAGTTGCAGTTATGTACATATACATATATCTCAGGTTCACCTTTGTGCCACAAAGACCACTGAGATTCCTTTTGCCTTTTATCAACAGAGCTTGTATTTTAGGCCACTGTCTTCTGTAAACATTTAAGGCACTAAACTGAATGCTTTATCCATAACTGCTGATTGTTCAGATTCATTTGATTGCAGCATTGTCCTACCTGGTGCTGTTTGCGAATGTGCATGTTGATCCTTAAGTGCATAAACAGAGTCAGTCTCCTGAAGCCTCTATTCACAAATTGATGTGTTACACACTGGGGTAATGGATTCTTCTGTCTCGTTTCTTTGTGTATTCCTATATTAAAGCAGTTCTGAGCAGGGAAAAGTAGCCAAAATTTGAAACTTGAGGACCAAGCTTTTTCTCAATTTTGACTGATTTGCTACTAGAATTAGGAAATTCCTTCACTCATTCTGATTTCAATTTACTGCAGTGATGACATAGTTTGGATGGAAAAAATCAAATAATAAACAAGTTTACCAATCAGTGCAACACACTGTTGGCAATTCTAACATTGCTGCTGCCATGCTCAACATTTTGTACAGAACCTATAATGGGAAGAAAGTTCCCTATTTCACCAGGCAGGCTGTGAACTCCCCTTTCACTGTAATGCGGTGATTCAGTGATTATTTTTATCTCCGGTGTCTGAGGTACTTTGGCAGCACTTTTAACACTGGCAGTCAGCCTGAATCCAGGAGCTCTGATTAAGCAGCTCTGGCTTAATGTCTTCTGAAGACATGCTTGAGACCCAGAGATTTCGTTTTTATGTAGTTGAAATCTAGATGACTCTCTGATCGATTGCAATTATTTTAAATAAATCTTTTCTAGTTTGGGAGAGGAGTGGTTTACTCAACCTGGAACTCCTGCCAAACTGCAGCAGAATGTTACTAGAAGGAAAAGTGCACTTCTGTTTACAATATGGAAAACACTGTTGTGTTTGGGGTTTTTTCTTATCTGAATTTAGAGGGAGACTTTTCATCTTATTTCCATATCTAAGCATGCTTCTGTGTCTTTACTGGTCCACTAAAAAATACTATGAATGCTGGAGAATGTTAAAATTAATGCACAACTCCCATTAAGTTTGTACTGAAGCTTACCTTATTATAGTGATTCTTTGTTTACTAATTGACAGTGTTTCTGCAAAACAGTATTTGTGGTGAGTATTTCTGTGGGTGAATTGAGAGACAGTATCTGCTTAGAAGCTTATCTGCTGAAATCATGTGTAACAGCCTGATACAAGCTTTTCTAGAGCTTGGCAAAGCAACAAGGCCATAGCTGCTGCAGTGACATCAACCTAATATGTCCTGCAGAGAACTTGAGGTGACTACTTTGGATTGGCTTTTGCTGTAGCCTTTTCCTTAGATGTGCCAACCTAGGATAAAAGACCTACAGGAAAGGAGGTCAGAAGAAATTGCAGTCTGACCACCAAGCCTTATTATGTGTACTGGGGGATATTCGCTACCCACTGGAGCACGAAGGATTGGTGCTGTCTCTGAGGGTTTTCTTTTACTAGTACTAGTGCCTGGCCCTGATCACACATCAATAGCCACTGAGGTGATAGCCCCAGTTCTCTTTTTCTGTGCAGAGCTTGATGTAAAAACTAAGTTGCCTCTATTTAAAGTCATAATGAACATCAACACTAATATTTCTGCATAATGAATAGACTTCAAGGGTGCAAATCATATTTTTCTTCTGCCTATATATTTAAGTCTGTACACTAAAAGAAATACAAAAGTTAATTTCCTTCAGAACTGCGGATACTTATTCCTGCATGTTTACCTACAAGGAGATTTTATCCATGCATCTGTATTCAATATTTAATGTTAGGGTTTTACAGAAATAGGTGTTATAATTATTTTCAAGGGATTTCATTTTACTGATAAAGTATATAGGATAAAAGCTGCAAAGGGTGTGTGTGGGAATGTGATCAAGAGCATTTCCCAGGCTGCTGAACTCATTTTTAGTTGGCTTGATTCATTTGATATGAAAATGGTGTAAAGTAGAAGAGAATCAGGTCCATCTAGGCAAACCAAATATATCTTCATGTTATCCTATGGGTCAAAGGAATGACTTACTCTGAGCAGAGAGAATGCTTTAAAGTTTTATGAAGTCCTACACTAAGAATTGGAAGCATTTTTGTTCATCTATCTTACTTCTGTTTGAGAGCTGATTTTGGCTTCATGTGCTTGTAACTGAAATTTGATGTTGTTCATATTAAAATATCATTGATATGCAAAATGGCACACACTGACTGTTTGATTTGCAAACGGCTGCTTTAAAATGGATGATCTTGAATATTAATGAAGCAGGCTTTCAAACAAATTGCCATTTTCTTTCCCTTCTCCTGTCCCCTTTTTTGACGTAGGTGCAAAGGGTTTGACAGTACGAAGATTATGAAAATAAGCAAACTCATTTCATCAACTGCACCATTAATTATTCATTAACTATTTGAAAAGCAACATCTCATCTCTCCATATATATAGTGTCATTCATGTCTACTCTGTATAGTGTTCTCTGGCTTGATTTCAGTAGGTGTTTGTTATTCAGTTTTATCATAACTTTGGCAAAAGACTCCCTTAATCAGATTCTTTTGAACTGATAGGACTGTTAGTGCTCCTGTTCTAAGTACATGGGCGTATCAAGTGATGTTTTATGTGCAGTGCATACTTTTTGTCAAAGCGTCATACAACATCGCTTTACAGCAAACTGGAAGTTGCCTTCGTCCTTAAGATAAGCATTCAGTTCATCCTCTGCATCCTGCTCTGTAGAGCAGATTTCTTTAACTCTGTACTGATTTCTGTTCTCAGAAATCTGTACTCCAAGCCCTGATGAAGAGGTTAGAAATTGTATTGTAATGAACTTGTTCAAAAAAGGCCAAGTTCTGTCATGAAATGAAGTTAAAGGAAAGTATGAAGTAGATCTTGTTTAAAAGCAAATTATTAAATAGTCCTGAAGGTTATGCTGTCTTTAGTAACTTTAAGGAATAAAGATAAAAAGAGTTAGCAGAGCAAACTGCCTTCAAATCCCAGATGAATTTTATGTAGATCATCCTAAGCAAAACTAATATTGCTTTGACTATAAACCTAGGTCATAAAATCACAGATCCAATACCTAGTCATAGGTCTAATATCTAACATTAGGGTGTCATCCAGAGAAGCTTTGTGAGCTGATTGGCTTTACTTGGAGACTAGAAGCATTATGGACTCACACATAAACATGTAAGACATATGGAAGTGGGTTTTCTGATTCTCACTAGACTCTTAATGCCATTATTTTGATCTTGTCTCATGCAAATAAAAAGCTTTTTACAAACAAGTTCTGAGTGTCATGTAATTAGATGCATTTGAAAATCAATAGTGTCTGAATAAGTCATGTTGAAAAATTATTAGGAACCATCTAATCAGCTGCACAATAGAGATCACATACACTGCCCTAATCAGAAGGAGGGAGGCCATTATCAGCAGAAGTCGTGCAGCTTCAAAGAGAACAACAGATGCCCAAAGACATGGTTGATAATAAAATCAGAAGCATCCCTGTCTATGTAATTTATTCAGTTTACTATGCTCTTTATCCAATTTGCCATATGCTATGGAATATAAATTTTGAGTATGTGGTTTGTTTTTTTTTATTTTCTCTTATGCTGATCATTACACAAAAATACTAAAAAATTCACCAGGAGAATGCTGAGGACCAGGTGAAAGAATCTGTGAAAACAGAAGCATTGTGAAGAGAGTCCTCCTTTGATTACGGTATGACGATCAAACCTGAGTTTGGCAACATGTGATAATAGTATGTTGTGTGGACTATTCTGGGCTAATAATGAACTGCCAATGAACTGTACTGTCTAGACCTTGATAGCAGCAAAGGGAAAAGGAGGCTGGGATCTGAAACCATGGGGGTTTGTTTTCCGTGGTGAGAGCTCCTGGAAGAAGGGAGAGAAAAAGGATGAAATACTGGTTTTGCTTGGGCTTGACTTCTTGTAGGGTTTGCCTCTCTGTGAAAGTATATAGTGGTCCTAGTCTTTGTAGAGTGCTAATTCTATAGGTGGCTGTGTTGGGAAGACGGCAGAGCTGGTGCACGCACTAAGCTCTAAAGCATTGTTTGTGGCCATTAATGTATGTTCTTGTCAGAGGGAGTCTGGAAATGTAGAATTAGCAGAAGATTTTGGTGGTGTCCTGTTCTGTCTCTACAGTTAACCTGTGCTCACTAGAGCTCTGCAGCTCTGTGCTGCTATCCAGATGTACCTCACTGCAGTACCAGGGACATTTTTCTCCTGTGCAAATAAATGAGATAATTCTAGATTATATTTATAATTCTCCAAATGTCAACTGGTTGGAGACAACGGAGTCAATCTGTGGCTTATTTCCTGAAGAGACCTGCCTATCATGGTTTTTTGGGGGGTATAGGAGAATAGTGTCAGGCATGGCAGGGAGCTAGAAGCTAATAATGAAACATGTTTATTTTCAAAGAACAACAGAACACTCACTTAAAGGCAGACAATCTGAGAATGTTTTCAGAATGCATAATTTAGCAAATATTAAGGAATAAGACTTGAAATATGAAGAAACAAAGCCTGCAGTTAAATTAAATATCCAATTAAGCTATCTGCTTGGCTGCAGAATATCTTCTTGACAGACAGTTAGTTCTGGGCAAGTCTAACATTTCAGCTATGAATTCATATAGGGCAATTAAAGAAACTAATCTATATTTGATGTGAGGAAGTGGCAAACTGTAAAGCTGCAGAATTAATATGGAACTTTAGAGTATGTGGATTTTCCTACAGTCTTTCAACCGAATGGGGAAGTGGTGATTTTTCTGCATGACCCTGTAGTACCTTTCTTCTCTGTAGAACGTCTTGAGTAAGATAATAGTACTGATTTCTGATTAATATTGAAGATACTGAATGCCAATTCAATTTTAATAGCCAGACACAAAAGAAGAGCACACAAGATTACAGGTAATGCAATGTAATGAATAGATTTCAAAAAGTTTTGCTACAATGGAATCAAAATCTTTCCTCTTGACTCAAAGCTTTGCTTTGCTGGTGGATCCTGGAAATTGATTTTCTCCTTTACTCTAGAGTCAATTCTTCCTCTCAGATGCACACCCCTGTTGGTGACTGGACTTTGTTGACTGCCAATACACAGCACTCCTGAGATTAGCAGTAGAATCTTCTGCCCTGCCAGCAGAGCCAGCATATCGCTTTTCAGCAGTGTAGGTCAACTGGTATTTTGTCATCCCAAGTCAATCAGTTGCAGCTGGCCTAGGACTGGGCTGCTTCTGCTCAAGCAAGAGAATAGGGAAAGGAAAGATATGGTCCTATGGAAGTCATTGTAGAACTGACTGAAGTTTTAACTGCTTCTGGAGGAAGCAGGAGCGAGGAATGAAAAATTACAGTATCTGTTTCTGTAAGACCCATTTAAAAATCTTGTAATTTATCAGTGTTCATCCTGAATGCATCTGTTACTACTGCCTCGTTTGCATGAGAACTGTGTTACAAAATGCCCCTTCTAATTTTCCTTCAACAAACCTTGGCTGTTACTAACTCATATGAGGTAAAATAGCTCAGGGTACTGTTAGAGATGTAGAGCTGAAGTCCTATTAGTGCTTTTAATTTTTTTTTTTCTCCTTCATATGTCTCCTCTTTTACTTAAGAAGTTACTCTTGCTCCTCTTTTCCTCATTTCCTGAACTTCTACTGGGTAACAGTTTCGGATCTAGTGGAAGACTCCCACTAGAAATTACTGCTGTTGAAGCAATCTTTGAGTAAGTGATTGCTGCAGAGCTGCCCATGTTATTGTTAAACATGATACCTCTATCTGCTGTCTACTTACAGATTAGGAATAAAGCATGTATAGAGTCAGGTTACATTTTTGTTATATCAGGTAATGAAATAAAACATTGTTGGTGCCATTGAACACCATGGAGTTACACATGAAGGACCCAAGAGTACAGTTTAGCTCAAAGTTGTTTCTCAAATTGCATCCTCTGCTACAGGAAATAACAAACAATAAAATAGACTAAGAGAAAGTGCATAAATCGGGTAAACTATTACTGAGCTCCATTTGCCTTTAGCTCCTTGAGCACAATACTAATAGACTATGCTTAGTTTGCCCAGTCTTTTGGGTTTCCAAGTGGCTACTGGGAATGAGAGAGATAAAGCTGCAATTTACCACAGGTCCCTGGTGATGTCTGTTTATTAAACATTTATTACATGAAGAAATGATTCAGCTTTTCAACCTCTGTTACAATCTGTGGCTATTTACTACATAATTACAGCAATCTTGTTATAAAAAGGTTCTGTCACAAAACTGTTCCTAAGGGCTAGTCAGTCATCTTATTGCCAATCTGAGCACTTTCTTTCTTAAAGGGGTGAGAGTGGTATCAGTTTGTGTGGCTCATCCAGGGCTCCAGTCCTCCATGTACTTCTCCCCTACATTGCATTTTCCATGCCATACAGGTTACATGTCTAAAAGTGGATGCTCCCTCATTACCCCTCCTATGTGTTGCATGTCCTAAATAGTGCTTGTATGCTTACTGTGTCTCTGCAATGATTTTCCTATATCATGATGAATGAAATACCTGGTACCTATAATGGTACCAGTATGTGACCATTCGTATTTATTAGACAAAAAGATGAAGCAGGTGGAAAGAAGGGAAGAAATATCTGGGGTCTCCTGGGTGTGATGGAATGCACTTCACAGCAGCTTGTTCCTATCTGCCTGATCTCCAAAGTCATCAGTTAAGAGACAAACCCCAGGCGGTTCCTATACAGCACCATCTACAAAAATAACTTACGTTCATGACAGATATTTATTCACTGTTCTGGTGATTATGAATTCAGGTTGTGATTAATTCTGTATGTCTGAAAAGGAATGGAAGTATACTGATATTAAGTGTGAGCTGTGTATTTAATGCCGCTATTAAAAATATGCGGTAAAATCTTTGTAACCTGGAAAAAATAATTGAAGGTCAGTACTGAGAAGTTATAGAAGATGTATATCACCTACAGAAGAAAAAAAACCTCCTTTCTTCTGTATTTTGTATAAATAGATCCTACCTAAAGCTTGTTTGTTTAACTTAATTCTTTTGAGATGGTAGGGAACTAATAGGGTAGTATATGGACCACCTTACAAGGCAAATACATTATTCATAAGGAAGTATTGACTTGTGTACCAAACCTCATATGTTCTGCCTTCAATTTGGAAAACCATCATTTGTCTTCTTCATAGTTTGACATTTTCTAAATCTTACTGAATACTCACTGGTTGCCTTCTCTTATTGGGATTTACCTGGACATTTGACCTTGCCAGCATTCCTGACTCTCTTTATCAGGAAGATTGTATTTGAAAGAGGTAATCTGTGATAGGTGTCCTCTAATGATTAATGTAACGGAAAAAATAATGGAAGGTTCTGGGGAATACGTTCAACATTTTTCAATTAGAGAACTTCTACATTTCAATTAGTTATCAGAAAGTTGGTTGATGGGGTATTATTATTCCTTTCAAAGATGGTAGGTTTCCCATCCTTCTACTCCCTGCTTTCATAGAATATTAATTTAAGGAAGTGGCTTTCTTGGGAGTGACAGCATTTTTATTTCACAAGTTTTGTAAGGGTGAGATCACTCAATCCCCAGCATGGGACTGCCTTGTGCAGTTCATGCAGATGGGGCAGCCTGCTCCCATGAGAGTAGCTTTGAGGAGCAGGAAGCATGGGTTAGAGAGGCTGGAGAGAGAGGGATTGTCTCATGCCAAATCCTCTCCGCTCTACCCCACTTCCCCAATTTATGTCAACCTGATCCTGCAGTAATCCTGGATGTTGGAAGTGAATGTGAACTGGAGTGCTTTTAGGAAATGGTTTTAGCAGCCTGTATCTTTCCCTGTCTGGAAAGAAAAATCGTGTTTGTAGAGACCCCAAACTTCATTTGGATTCAGCTGGAGATTCAGTAGGGAGGGGTACAGCTATGTGCAGGACCTCAGACAGAATAACTTGGATGGTTCTCAGTGAGGTTGAACAGGGGCTGTCCTCTGTTATCTTCTCCATTTATTTCCAGTTGAAGTGGTTTATGTTGTGCTTTTCTGTGCCCTTAATAATAAAAAAAGAAACTAGCCGTTGCCCTCCAAGGACAGAATTTAATGAGTAATTTTAAAATGAATGGTTTTTACAATCTCAGCTCCTGTACACCACTCCCACCGCCAAAAAAGAAAATCACCAAAAAGACAGCACCCAAAAGCAACAACCCGTACATTTATTTATGTTTCCATTCTGTTATGTACTGTCCAGGAGAGGAGCAGGAAAAGATGACATTTTGTCCTCTTTTTGCAAAACACCTGAAGAAAGGTTTTGGGCTTCATGGGTTAATTTGTTTGATTTGGTTTGGTTTTAGTTTTATTTTGTTTAGTGTATTCCCCAGTTCTCAAGGTTTCAGGTGGGTGGTAATGAATTCTGCAAGCTCATACATAATTCTTTGCTGTGTGATATCACAGTGCTTCTCCAAATCCCATGGATAGGAGTGAGAAGCCTCCAGACATCAGTTACAGCTAGCAATTGTGATATAGGACTTACTGTTCCTTTAGGATGAGGGGAAAACCTCCCTCCACAATGTGTTTGCCTTATTAGTAATTTCTGTTGTAGGTTAAGTCTCTAGGGATTCATAATGGCAAACGAGATAAAGCATGTTGGGTGTTCTTTTTTCTGTTTTTCTCTGCATCCAGGTTTTTATCTCCCCGTTTCAAGCAGTTTCATCTACCTTTCATTAGGGCTCATTGTCATTTCTTGCTACTAGAAAAATTAATGCTAGAAATGAAGTTACTTGGGTGATCATTCTTAATACCCACATTTGCACATATGACAGAAGTTTCCTTCTAGGCCCCTCCTTTTCTTCTTTGTGTCTCATGTCTCATGTGTCTCTCTCTAGCTTCCAGTAGAAACACTTGTCTGACGCACACTTGGAAGTGAAACATTGCTTGTTTTTTCTTCCTCCATGTTGTTGCTTAAGGGGAAAAGTGTGTCAGGATGATCTGTTGTGGGCAGTTAAGTAAATCCAGCTCCAATTTGTATTCTTCACTTTTATCAGTAGAACACTTTCAGTGGCCTTATCAGGGCAATTTAAAAATATGCAAACTATTGTCAGGTTCCACGGAGAAGAGCAAAAGGATTACTGAGTAATTCAAATTGAAGCTCTAGTGGTGGGTCTGTCTCCAGCTCTGTCATTTTTCATCATGGTATATATAAATGACTGACTAGCTGCCTCTGTCCTAGTCTTAGATGTTGACCTTCCTGTACTGACAAAGAGATTCCTTACTCATTTGACAGTAACCTTTTCAATGCAATCACTTCTATGCCATACAGTATTAATAGAGTGACAATGAATAATAGATGCTTTCCAAGACAGCCTGCTTGTTTCAGTTAGATCACTGGATTTCCCAGGAGTGGCTCCCATATACTGTCAGGTGCGATGTAGATGTTCATGCTGGCAAGAACAGCCTGATGCTTTGAGAAGAAAAGGTAATTGGTATTGCTTGAATATCTATTGGCATGGGATACTATGTGGTAGATAATTAGATTTCATAAATTGTTGCTTGGCATGCAGCTGTACATGTGTATGGTGTAATATGTGAAACAGAGCAGAGTTTAGACCAAATCTATGTGACATCTCCAGGTCACATGGGGAGTGAGGTCCAAAGTGGCATCACACCATTGCAACCAACTGGGAAATAAATCATGCCACACAGAGCCGTGACAGATGTTCCTTAGCTGCTTCCTAAGATGAGAACCAGAAGACACCAACCACATCAAGTGTATGTATACCAGTGTATACAGCCTGGAGAACAAACACACCCAGTCAGGAAGTTTCAGTACCTGGTGGGAAAATTCACATGACTGGAGTATAACAATGGCTGGCTATCGGCTGTTTCATAAAGACAGGCAGGGTAGAAGAGGAGGAGGAGTCATGGTTTGGTTAAGGAGAACCTCAAATGTGTAGAAGTCAGCTAAGGCTGACTTCCACATGAATTGTGGAAGCCCTATTGAATGTCTCTAGGTTAAGATAAGAGGGGTTGTCTCCAAGGGGATTCTTACAGTAGGTATCTGCTACCAACAGACTTTTGGATCTTGCTCCAAAACAGTACAATAAAGCTAGTGAAGCAATATTTGAAGCAATCGGTGGTGGACATTGTCTGTCTGGATTTCTCCAAGGTTTATGACAGTTTCCCACAGCCTCTTCCTGCAGAAACTGTTATGTTATGGTTTAGACAAGTGGTTTGTGCACTGGGTGGGGAAGCAGCTGACAGGCCGCACCCAGAGGATGGTGGTAAATGACAGGCTAGAAGCTGACATTACTTTATTGTGGTACTGGGTACATGGGGGATCGCTGCACCTATCACTCACCTCGAGACCTTATGACCATGTACCACTATTTAAGGGTGTCTACAAAGAAGATCGAGACTCTGTTTTTACAAGGAGTCACATGGAAAAGTGAGTGGTGGGTTCAAGTTACTCCTGGGGAGATTCTGACTGAACACAGAGGAAAATTTTTCACAAGAACGATCAGGTTTGGAATAACCTCCCCAAGGGAAGTGGTGGACTTCCCAATGTTGGACGCTTTTAAGACTTTGCTGGACAGGATGCTGGGCCATCTGGTCCAGACTGTACTTTTGCCAAGAAAAATTGGACTGTGTGATCCTTGAGGTCCCTTCTAACCTGCTATGCTGTGATTCTAGGATACCAGGTATAAATTTAAAATTAAGTTTCTCTGTTGCTGACAGTTGAAACAGTGTGCCATTACCAAAACCTGCTGCAGGATTCCTGTAGGCATTTCTCACAGGGCAATAAATAACCCTGTTTCTCTTCCTGTGCAGCAGGACAAAAGCCTTGCTTTTATAGCTTCATGCAAGGTTTTATGCTTGGTAATAATCTGAATTTGTTTCCATTGACGAACTATGTTTGGAAAAAATAGTGTTTTCTCGTATATCTCACCTAAATACGTTGGCTTGCTGGCTGCCCCACAGGCTGCCCTGTAGGGGGAGAGAGTCTGTTTGCAGATAATACTAATCACAGCATTTTGGTGAATCTAAAAATATTTTTTTTTGTTTTATTCTTTTGTTTTTCCTCCTGAAAGTGTCTTGCAAAGGCAGTATTTGTATTTCGTGTGTCTCTGTGTGGGGGTTGTTTAGTCTTCTGTTTCAGCCAGGGAGCTGCTTATTTTCCATAAGAGGAGAAAGAGCTGTGGGGCTGAAGAAGAGGGAGATAACACAAGTAAGTGACTGAGTATTTAGACCCTTCCTGAAGCTTAATTAAAGTGAACACCAAGTGTCCCAGCTAAGAGCCTTTTTGTCTGTCTGACGGGCACATAAATTCTGGTATGTGTGGCTGGACTTTCTTCTGAGACCAGGCCTGTTTCTGTATAGATACAGATGTTAAAAGTAAGAAATTTAGCTGAACTGACTCTTCCTATACAAAAAGACTACAAAATGCTTCCAGGCAAGGAGGCCTTTCCAGAAAGAAGAAGTGGAGTGGGTCAGACTGTGTGTTTATGCTCCTTGCATAGAGGGAATAGCAGAAACAAAGTAGACTGGTTCCAGGTGAGGGTGTGCTGCTGTTTCTAAGGTATTGGTACTGAAATGAGTGGGGTTGTTGATAGCTGGGGAATCTGAACTGGAATCACACTACCTACTTTTGCTGCTGTCGGTGGTAATGACAAGCTCAGTTGATATTGTATGGCTGTAACTTCTGAACCACAAAATTTCCAATTAAATCTGTTTACCTCTAGATAGTTAATGGTTATGTTAGTATTTCTGATTTCTAAGATTAGAGTTATTTTAGATTTTGCTGTAGTTCACTCAGATAAAGTAGAGAGAAAGATCTTTGGGCATTTTTATGCTAAACCTTTGACACCGTTTCATGGAGCAGGTTCTTGTTTGCAAGTAATCGATGTTTGCGTTTTCCCAAGGACCTAGTAAAAGAAAAAAAAAAAAGTGTATTTTGCAAAACTGTAAAAAGTACAGATGCTAAAGCTGAGTTTTTTTCAAAACAGGACTGATTATGCTATTTTTAAACAAGAAACCTTGTTTCAAAACTGGTCATTCAGGTTGCTTCCCCACAGTGTTTTTAGACAACCCACTGGTAATATCGATCCTTAGTTGTTAACTGGTAATCCTTCCACAGCACGAATTCCCTTTTCCCATATGGCTGGTAAGTCTAGGAATGCTTTAGTGTTCTCCACTGGTTATTTTCCTGACATCCTCCAATGACACATGTCCAAACTCAGAGATATTTCAGCATGGGTTTCCTTTGGGGTTGTGGGAAGCAGGTAGGGCAGCTGCTGAGTGCACAGGTTGTACAATGTCAGTAACGTTCATGGGTGTTCTCTGGTGTGATGTTCTGCTGGGGACAACCGTAGCAACTGTTGATGGTTGACTGGATAGGGACTTCATCTCATCCCTTACCCAAAGCCATTCTAAAAACTCCTCCCTTCACTGGGAAGAAGTAAGGATCTGGCAGTATTTCTTTCTGCAGTCCCTCTCTTCAGGGACCTCAGCCTACACATTCTGAAATGCCTCTCTTTTCATGGAAACTTTACAGAACAGTCTTTAGGAGGAATGGAAATGGTAGTGAAGGTGATAGTGCAGGAGGGGTGTGCACATGAGACTGCCATGTCTGAGGAAGAGCCACCCCAGATCTGTGCAGCCTTCTGCATGAGGAGATGCAGTGACCTGGTTTGGAGTCTCACAAGCCTTTGCTTGCTGTTGCCCACAAGGCTGGCAGCTAGACAATGTTTCAAGAATGTATTGTACACTCCATTAATTTCTGTGAGCGTTAACAATATGAGTGTACTGAACTGTTTTGCACTTCTTTACAGCATCTGTCTTCTGTCCCATTACATTCTGAATGCTGCTTCTGCATGGTAACTTAATTGCTTTATGTCATCCTCAATGTTTAGCTCTCGAGTTTGGAAACCTGAGCAGGTGTTTTAACTGAATATTTGAGTGTATATGGATTGTGAAAGCATGAATGTTCCACAGAGAGAAAGGCTGCCAGATCCTGTTCCATTGTCTGTATCAGAGCTGGCTGACCTAGCTGTATGGTCATAGGACAGGATCAGGAGATCAGGTGTTGCCACATCTTTTGATAGTATTGTGTTACCATATTATGTTGCTGTAGTAGATGTGATGATATTGTATATTATCATACCAGTACAGTTACGATTCTGCCAGCCACCAAAGCAAACCAAATCAAACACCCATGGAAACATCCTGAACACAGCAAAATCATGCAGGCATCCCCTGTCGTTGAGGGCCTTGCATTTTCAGAAAGAACAAAGCATGAATGACTACATTCATCCTACAATCCATGACTTGTGTATGCCTTAATGGAACAGCTTCAGGCTGAGCACAAAATTAATTCTGAAGTGTCCAAGGGTCCACAGGTAAAACAGCAGGACAGGGTTTGGCATGTGATTTCCAGTTCAGTGACATCAAGGCTGAGGTGATTGACATAACAGCTTATTGCTCTCCTGAAAGGTGTCCATAATTAAATTTACTGCAGAAGTTTTTCAGAAAGAAATTTAAAATATAAGCATAGAATAGTTCAAATTTTGTTTTGTCTCCTCTCCTTCTCTTCCTCTTCCCACACATTTTCTCGTGACTGTTCTGCTTTTCTTTCTCAGATCTCTCCCAAATTCACTTTAGCCCATTAAGTTTGTAAACATTAACTCCAAGTGATGATGCCGTTTTAGGGGGAAGAAGTGCCAGGGTGTTTGTAAGGTTGCTTTCAACCAACCAACCAACCTGATGTTGCTGTAATGAAAAAAACCCCAAACCACGGAGTGGCTGTAATTATGTTGCACATAGTAATTTGTCAGTGAAATTATTTTGAGGAAAAATCTACTCCCAAAGTGTCAGTGAGCCAAAAACCAGGTGATGAAGAAAGAACACTAAAAATTATCATTGTTGGGAATGTCTTCCAGCTCCTGCATGAATAAAACAAGTTATGAAATATAGATATACAAGCAGGTGAAGGCAGTTCACAGCATCTTTAGGTATACATCAACCAGTCTTTGTGCCATAAATTTTACAGCACCTTGTGCTACTCTGGGTATTTAACTTGCAGATGAATTGCTTTTTGCTTGCATCAGATGCATCACATGTGGATAATATTTATGCAAATCACAAACTATTCTTCATGAACTTATTTTATGGTTAGATATTTGAAATAATGTCTTCATACTGGTTTGATTTTCTACCTTTGACTTGACACTGATCTTCTAGTAGGAGAGGGTATTGGGTACATTTTGATAAACAATGCTGAAGTGACAGATTTAGGCTTTAAATGAAATTGTGTTCCATAAACTGTGAAACAAAGAGTCATAACTTACCCTTAGCTACATACATTTCAGGGAAAATTATCTTTCATGCTTTGATCTACACTGTATCATTTTACTGAGTGGCCTCATGTGCAGTATCAATCAAATCCACTGAAGATGGGTGCGAATCTCATTTAAAATCAGAGAATACAAATCATAGATTCATCTGCCTGGTGGGAAGGAAAATGTTCCATGAGCCCCAGTTCCTCCAATTACAACTGAATTATTTTGTATAACTCTAGAGAAGAAACTCCTGCAGTCTTAGTTCTCATGTATTTCTCCACTTGGATTGACTACTCATGGAAGACTTGACCGGGACTGCCTGAGCCCTACAGGAGTTGTGCACCTAGCTCTCTTCCCAAATACCTCCTACCCCTGCTTGTGCTTCTCATAAGCATCTAAGCCTGGGAAAACTAGAATGTCAAAGTTTCAGTTTCCCATAGAATAGGCATTTTAAACAATCCTTGCCACAGGATGGTTGTCATGTTAGGTGCACACGCTACCTCACTATGGTCCTCAAGGTGTCGTAGAGAGTTCTTAACCAGGAATCTGTGTGGCAGATCCATTTATTATCACTCATGCCTTGATCAAGGGCTGGATCAACTGATAGACTGAAAAGGGGAGCAGGGAGATGAAGGAGGGATGTTGCACCTTCCTGTTCACTGTCAAGTGCTTCCAGGTACTGCTGACAAGGGAGTTCACCCAGAGCCCTGCAGTTATGGTGAAGGACTATCCTTGTAGACTGGCCAGAGAATTCCTGAGAAAATGGTTCCAGGCTGCCAGTTCCCAAATTGCACTGTATCTGCTGCACTTTGAGCAGAGGGAAAGAAAACACAGGCAGGAAGTTTTGTTCTGAGAACATTTTTTAGAGCTGGATTGAGAGTGATTGTGTTCAGATGGGGAATCGTAACACAGGGCAATGCTTCTTTCTAAATGCAGTTCTGTTTTCCAGTCATATCTTACTGTCTCTTGCTTGATATTTGCTGTGTTGTCAGGGAAATAAGGCTTCTGATGTGATAAATTCTGTGTTAGAACTTCAGTCCCATGATAAATGAGATCAGAGATTAGAGAAAGAGGAAAACATCTTTTTCCTTTTTTTCTTTTTTTTTTTTTTTTTTTTTTAAATGCCAGCAGTGTTGCTAATGAGCAGAAACAGGAAGGGAATCACCTCCTGAGGGGAGCTCTGTGAAGGGAGAGGCCATGCAGAGCTTGTGAGAGTCCACAAACCTTTTCCCTTTTTATTTCTTCAGCTGGAAAAAAGTTTTTAATGATTGTCCATTAAACAGAGATATTCTCCAGACTAAAGAACTTTGGAAGAGCTGTGCTAGTGGCATTAGTAAGAAGAAATAAAAAAGACATATGTCATTCCTCTTCACCCAAGAACTGACTTCCAATAGGACTTCAGTTTGCTGGGCAAGAAAAGGTGGTGGTTGTGAGCTGATCCATCAAGCATGCCCTTAGCACTTAAGTGCTGTTGTAAATGGATAATGGTGAAAATACATATCATGATGGCTTTTTGACTAAATAACTGAATAAATAAATGCCCCCTCCCTTTCTTGTCCAAGATTTAGATGTCCATGTCCTTGCACTTACTTTTGGCTGCAAGACAAATTGTAAAAAGCTTACTAAGCCTCTCTGTGTACAGCTGCTCTGCCTGTGATTACCTACTGAGATAGCGCACAGAGTTTTACAGGCATGTAGTTCTAGATACTAAAACATTTAGTCTGTATCTGGTAGAGTCCTTTCCAGCATTCCCTATCCCCTCTTCCCCCTTACCTTGTCTCAAATTTACCAACCATTCCTAATGCTGTACAAGGAAAGCCTTAGGATGAAAAGAAATGTGATTATGAAGTTGTCCATACTTTGCACCATTCTGTATTTTCATTTAAATTTTTTTAAACAAATTTACTGCTGTTTTCTACAGAACATATGTTGCATGTCTGTAAAGCACCACATTGGTCACACAATGCCAGAGTTTTGGATTTTGTAAGCAAGAGGCTGGTCTTTCTGTGGCTATAGGAAAGCTATATTTTTTTTCTTTTCCCTTTGGTACCAGTGCTTTTGTTAGTCAGCTTGGCATGAGCAGTTTATGCAAAGACAAGGAGAGGGAAGGTGTTGTTTTGTAACATGTCTTTCCCCAATCTGCGTCTAGTCTCATTTCTGTCCCTTATCTGCTTGGTTCAGACACCTGCAGGAGACCAAATGGGACAGTCTGCTCCAGGCTATGTTGATTCTAGCTGCATAAGAGGTTACAGAAAATCTGATTTGCACTACAACAGACACCCATTTTTCATTCCTGAGCTTCCCCTTAGGAAACACACATTCTTATTTCTCTCAGATTTGTAGTAGCTTTTCCTGCCCATGTTTCAGTCTTGATGTCTAACCTAGTTCCTATTCTGACTGCTGCAGTGCCTGGGAGCTGGTAAGGCAAAGACAAGCCAACAAAATGATCTTTTGGGTTCTCTTCTCTGGAAGCTGTGCTGCCTGCTCTCTGCTCACTGCCTGCCGTTAACTGTAAATAATAGTATTCCTTATTAATATCACTGCAGGTGAGTCAGACCCTACAACTGCTGAGAAGCAGATATTTTCAAGTGCTGTTTGTTTTGCTTAGGACACTCCAGCTACTTGGCTTGGCTTGGCTTGATTTGGTTCAATTCTTTTGACCTGCCTGGAAGGGGAAAGGCTGTATGAGTGACTGATGCCCTGCAGGATAAACTGGACTTTTGAAGAGTGTGGTGTCCCTCTGATCTTGCCTCTCACCTGTGATGGAGCTGGCTGAGGAGAAGCCATGAGGCTGCCATTTGAGTTTTTCAGTGCTCTGCTTCAAGCTGATTTTTATTTTATGAGAAGGTTTGGAGAGTTTCACATTCTCCCTTGGTCTCCTTTCCTTGAGTTTGTACTCTCAGGAACAATATTCCCCAACCCCCCCCCCCATTCTATCATATTTCAGTGTCATTGTTTTCTCTTGTTTAGACTGTAAGAGAAGTGAGGGATGGGCAGCATGCTGCCACCATGGCTGTGTTGTTACATAGCAATGGCTCTAATAACAGCATTAAGTGTGTTTGTTAGCAATCTGAAATTCACAATAATGTGTCCCTTTCCCCTGTGTCAGTCTGGGGTCACTGGCAGGGACACTGCCAGCCTTTAAACTTCTTGTCTCTTTATGCTGGTTCTCCCTGAGGCAGATCCAAGCTTTGAGTGAAAGACTGTGCTGTGTTCAGAGGAAGGAGACCTTGTGCTTTGAAACCTCATGGCATTTTTGTAATATTGGTAATAAACCCCCAGAATTTTCAGTCTGTATGGAGATGACCAGTTAGTTACATCAAAAAGTGCACTATAATATACCCCACTCTACAGCACGCTAGGAACTTGCTGTAGATACATGTGGATGCAAAAGTCCTTTTCTCTTTTTCTCCTGTCTGTGCAGGTATCATGCAATGTGCTCATAGCCTGTATCTGCTGCCTGCATTTTAGTATGAGAACATGAATTTTCAAAACGGAGAGAGAAATCCCATTTTAAATATACTGGGAGGGGAACATGTTTCAAAAAAATCACAAGAAAGACTTTAACATCTGCCCCTCTAGAAGGAAATTGCTGATGTTCTTGTTTTATATCAGATAAATCTTTGAGCACTGCAATGTTTACGTATTTAAATGCAGATTTGAAATGGAAGAAGTGACTAATTAATTTAGCTCAAGCTCTTAACATTTGCATTAATTTTCATTGAGCATTTTGTTCACAGGGTTAGTGATTTTTACCACAACTCAGGCTATGCTTTTAAGTAGTTTTATGCCTACAAAGGCCAAAAAGAGAGAAAACTGTATGGAAAGGAGGACTTTATGGGTTTGTTGCTAGGAATCCAAAGACAAAAGGCTCTGCTGTTACTCCACTGCATCTCCTCTGCATTTCAAAGGGAATGTTTTTGACTTCCTTTGCATAAAGTGGGGCTAGAACTGGATTCTGCAGCTCTTAATTCAACTGAGAAGAAACTTCAGTGTCATGGCTGTGAGCTGATGATCTCTGGGTGAAGGAAGTCTGGGAAGATGCTTTTCTAAAGTTAACAGCATTGCAAAAGTATGACAGGGCGAACTAGAAGATCTTAAGGTCCTTTCCAACCCTAACTATTCTATGATTCTATGGTCTTCTGCCCATGTGAGACTGTTCCAAGGTACCTACTTTGGGGAGGGGATGGGCGGGTAGAGAGCGTTTTACCTGTAGGCTGCCTGAAAAAAAAAGAAGCTAAACCACTTTCCCTGCTTTGCTGTTCCACCTCTAAATTTCATTGCCTATGTGTGATATAATTACCCATAGGTTTCTTCTATTTGTCCTGATTTTTTTCCAGTAACTTCACCCATTCTTCCTTTTAATTTCCTAGCATACTTGAGTAGCACAGTATCCAAAATGAATGCAAATGGGATTGGACAAGACCATTGCACTGGTGGTTATCCTGACAAGGAGGAGATATAAATAATTTCTCCCCACAGGTTCTGGTAGATTGATGCAGACGGTCAGTCCAGTAGGTACCAGTGTAATAACAATTTTCCCCTTTTTTTCCTCCGAAGTGAAAGAAGAGACTTCTACCAGTGCCATTTGACATTGAACTGCATGTGCATAAACCTCCTGCAATAAAATAGGTCAGAGCACCTGGAGAGCAAAATGCGCTAGAAACTTGTAAAATTAAAACTGCATGGGAAAGATGCTTCTTTGCTTCTGCTCTTGTCTTCTCTGAGTGTAAATTCTTTTTAGCTCAGATTGTTTTTTACTCATGTAGGAGACTGGGTTTGTGTCACACTCAACACTGGCATGTAATTTGGACCTGTAGGTGGTAAAGCAATATAAATACTGGCACTTCTAAAAATATTAAGCAGACAGAAGTCTAGAAGCAGTGAGTCTAGGAGCTGGCCTACACTCTTATACAACAGAAAATGTGTTTTGTAAATCATGACTGGGCTCGTGTCAGAGTTTTTCTCTCCTTTCCGTAATTCGTACAGAGACAGCAGTGATTGTCCTATACAAAATTCTAGGAATTGGCTAGGAGCATCCCTATCTGCCAGGGAAGGGGAAACAACCTTCTAGAAATGAGCTGCTCTGCAAATGCGTCAACATTCATATCTAAAGTAGTCTGTAACAGTTATTTTGAAATACTGAAGTCATCCAGTTTGAATAATACCTGATAACTCCTCTTGCATGTGGAATAGTTATTTGTGCAATAGGTGAACTTCAGACTGTTGAAAATATTAAAAATGGTTGCTATAGGCTCTAAACAGCAGAGCTTCTGCTCCTGATTTTGCTAGCTGTATTGTTTTTTTCCTTCTTCCTGACTTTGTGCACAGACAAAGTGAAAGTTTTGTTAAAATCAAATCAAAGCAAAGAAAGAAGACCCGCACTAAACTGAAGGGAATGTTGGCAGTTTGTTTCCTTAGTTTTGGTGTAAAGAGTCTAGAGAGGGTGAAGATACAGCATGTGTCACTAAAAATCAAGGTGTACATTGAAACTATGCCATTATAACTACTATGAAATGATAGGTTAAAGTAAACATTTATACTAATGGTGTAAGTTCTAACAGCATCAAGGAAATATGGAAACACAAGCTAACCGAGGCTCATAATGATCAAAGCCAATGTTGTTTCTGCTTGAGCAGACAATTTTGATTTGATGGTAAGTGTGCTTGTGGTGTACTTTTCACCAGCTTGTCGATCAAGGGAGACAAGGGGCTCTAGAAAACCTGCTTCAGTACATTACATTCTGTATTCTGTTCTGTATTTCTTGTGCTCCAGAAGTCCTTCTGGGATTTCTGCTGTGGTGTTTGAGAAGATTTTAAAATCTCACTACAGGAAGATAAACAGAGGAGGCAGAGTAACAGCCCTGTGTGAAAACCAGCATTTGGTAGTGTTTGCTTCTTATTTTAGGCCCTGGAAGGAAGATAATCACCACAATGATTAGGTATCAGTGTGGAGAGCAACACGGTAGTGTCACTTTAAAGCTAAAATGTATCTGAAGAACCAGCTTGTTTATGTCTACTGGCACTAATTTTGTTTCAGTTTGTTTATACAAACAACAGCTTTTGCTGCATTGTGACATAGGGTGCCACTTACAGGAGGCAAAACATCACTATCAATTGCAAGTCACAGATTTTGCCCCCCTAGCAAAAGGTAAAACATAAATCACTTATTTTATGGAAGGTGAGCACTGGAGAATTGCCTGTCCATTCCTGTAGTGTGGCCTGTAGGGTTCTGTAATAAATCTTGCCACTCACTTGTATTCTTCAGTATCACACATATGCAGATGAAGGGTCTCCACTTTTCACCTCAGTGGTGACTGTGTGTGAATTGCTCAGATGCTTGAACTGGAGAGTTACGTATTTTTTTTTTGTTTTTAATTAGAAAAATACAACATATTTGTTATTCGTGTCATGCTGTTTCAGCGAACTAGCAAACTTGTCTTTCATGCTCTCTTCTTTTCCCAAATTGAACTGAATTACTCTGCTTTTTTTTCCCCCTCTCCTACCAGTCCATTGCAGAGCTACAAAATTACCCTTCTTCAAATTTGCAAACTGCTTCACACCAGCTGCTTATCTTTTGATCTTCCTATCTCTCCTGTTGCTCTTCAAAGTTTTAAACCCAAAACAGACAGAAGTACACTTCTGTTTTTCTATCAGCATCTACCAGTTTCAATTATATGGTATTTATACTTGTAAGAGAGGAATTGGCAAAAGGTGATTGAATGGAAGGTTGGAAATGTTGATGGTTCACTGCTTTCATAGATGCTATAACATGACAAGAGTGTTAGCATGTTTAGCCTGATTCAGGTCTTAATCTTCAGCCTGTTATTGATGCTGATAACTGTAGTTGAACTGGTATGACCTTGTAGGAGCCAATCTGTCCTCTTTTTATTTGCACTTGTGCATGTCTTTGTATTATTCCAGCTTCAGTTCTGACTTAACTATAAAGGAAAACTATAGAGAGTTGTACCTGTCAGCTACTTCATATGTAATATAATGCCAAGCTAAAACTGCATGCTTATGAAAAGGTCTGTATGGTTGTAGTTTGGGGAACAGAGTTGCCTGCCATTTGTAATAAAGGCTCATGGATTTTGATACCAGAATAATTTTTGAAGTCTAGTCTTAACAAAACCCTGCAGTGAAAAGAGGAAAAAGGAAAAGGAGAAAAATTTGCTATCCTGTTCTACTCCTGATATTGAGCAAAATATTCTTAGTTCAAGGAAAGGGCACATTCCTTCTGTTTACTGTGGTACTGTGAAGTGAGGCAGAAGAAAAGGAAGAGAAGAAAGATCATGAGGAGGAGCTCTCAGTCTTGGTAACTAGACTGTTTTTTTGTTTTATTTTGGTCATGGTGTTTTTTTCAGTGGTTACCAATTTAAATATCATCACCATAGAAATAGTTTGTAATCTTTGAAGGCAGCTTCTCTCTATCACTTGTGTTCAGTTGGGAAAATCTAGATAGCACTCCCATCATTTGGTGAATTCCAGCATTGACTGAATACATGAAAGTGTAATAATTCTGCAACAACTTAAAAGGCAGTGTCCTCAGATTTTAAGGGGAAGCAACACTAAAACTTCCAGACCATGTCAGACCTTTTTTCGATAGTTTTAAAGTGAGCCTGTAGCTGGTGCTTGCACATTTTGTGTGTTTGTGAACATTCAGCTGGGTAATGACTATTTCATACAAACAGAGGAGGATTTTGGAGCTCATTTCCTGAAATCAGGCCCTCAGGAATGATACAGCTCCTTTTCCCTGCAGTTCACCTACTTGCATCTCTTAATCTCTCACTGTTAAGCTTTCTACAGTACAGTAATAGAAAGAAAATAAAAAGAAAAAAATTACATATGTGCATAATTTCTTCTAATACCATTGAGCCTACAGCAAACAATTGCTAGATTAAATGTTCTAATTTGTAAATGCAATTGCAGAACCTTATAAGAAAGATCTCAAGCATTATAGTTTCCTTATGAAAATCTTGCGATTAACCTCTAGATTACATCATCCATATTGCATTGTACTCTTTGCTCTTGGGGAGGCAAAAGCAGACCTAATGGCGGGGGTGTTACAGTGAAAATGGACTATTGGAGAAAGAAGTCTTTTGGAATTGAATGTCAGTTGTAGGCCAAAATATCTTAGACTAAGGCTTTAATTCTCTTGATTGGGAGAAAAACAAATAATGTTAACAGAAGACATTTTTAAAACAAAAGTTTGCAGAATTAATTGGAAACTCAAAATTCCATTTAACTTTTTTCATTTGTTAGCAGTCTGTAACTAAAATCCTCTCCTGCATATTCCAAGTGAATACTGATTTGCAGTAGGGTCATGCCAGAGCAAATGTGTGATTAGCTGATGGGAGTACTGGGTTGTCTTCGTTCTATCCTGTGTTTTTAATAACAGCAATACATTTATGGGGTACGTATACTGCATGGTTGGTTGTTCAGTGTGGGAGCAGGCATAGATTGCTGTGAGTAGAAGACACAGTGTCACATTTGGTTTGGTATGTGAAGTAGAATGTATTTTTAAAATGATACCTGTAACCCTTGTCTGTCTCTGCTTATAACCATAAATTTCAACTATCTTACAAACACTGCTCTTTGTTCAGCTTATTCTGCCAGATGTAGAGATGTGCAAAAATACTGTTCCTTCAGGAAACAGAGTCAAAATTATCTTTTTCTTGCAAACAAAACAATACTTTGCACTTCTCAGTATGGTGTCTTCTTAATTAGAGAAGAGACATTGCTGAAGGTCAAAGCCTGTGACACTGATTTCACTCAGGGTGAATCTTGCCCAGAGGAGTCACCAGCTTCAGCTGTCACAAAATGATGCTTTGGCATTGGAGGCAGAGCTCCCCCTTTCAGTGTGTATGAGGAAAGAATCAGAAAGACTATGTGTATCACATTTCTCTGAGATACTGTGTGATTGCTGCCTTAGCTTTGAAGTCCTTGCTCTTGGGTGTTGAATTTTTAGGCTTTAGAGATTGGGGGGTTATTTTTGTTTGTTCATTTATTTGTTTTTTACAGTCAGGTGATTTTTAACTTACTGTTTTGTGACTGCTCTGTAGCAAGAATGGCCATTAGTGATGAGCAAATACGTGCTGAGATTTGTGTGATACTGTATTATCATGGCGTTTTCATGGAAGTGTTTTCATGGAAGATGTTAACCCTCTCCGACCAAACTTGGATTTGGGGAAAAAGATGTGTTTGCAACCTAATTACATGTAGAAGTGGGGAGCAGAAGTGTAAAGGTAATGGTGTGTAGATCTTTGAAATGGGAACCTGTGAAATGGCTGCTGGTTGAGATCTCCCTGGAGTTTCGCTTTTACCCACAGCATTCATCTAGCAGAAACACAGAGAACCGTAGCCAAGGTTTGCACAGAATGGATGAGAGCTTTATCTTGCATAAATTGGTGCAGTTCAAGTAAAGGCAGCTCTGGCTTCAGCTGACATAAAGGGATGTTGGTCCATTTTTCTCTCATTAGGATAAGCCTGTTATGTTCTCAAGCAGCTCCATGGTATACCAGCGATAATTTCAATATTGTAATTTGACAGAAATGTTTGTTGTACTTGCATAATGTAATTTTATATATTTATTAGGTCTTCGTTCTATCTTGGCTAAATCTGTGTCTTCCATCTAGATAGAAAATAATAAAGTGCACCTCAGAATTTTTCCTTCAAATACTTACTTGAAACATTTTCAGGAGTTGATATTGAGTTTGTAAAGGCTACAGTGTATCTAGTAAATGGTCTTTTACTCTATAGCTAACACTTTCCAGATGCTTTTAGGTTGTTAGGCCCTTTCAGAAAATTTTCCAGTTGTTGCACAAAATACACTGTATGTTTTGATTTGTACTTTGTAATGGTTCTGAATCCTGCTCAACTGACAACATGTGGCTTCTCACAGGGCAAATTTATTCTGTTATCAGTATTTCTGGAATTTTGATGAAGTTTTTGTTTTCCATAAGTTTTGTCAAGCAATATCCTAAGTCAGGTAGGAGATCTTCAGTGATGTGTGATACCTACACTAGCCTTTTCAAGTTGATAGGGTCAGAAGAGGGAAATCATTAGCCTGAGGTGGCACGACAGGTCTTCAGTGCCAGGAAATGTTTCTTAATGCCAGTGAGAGAAGCATTCCAGTGCTATTTGCAAGTGAAAAAGTAAGGTAACAACATAATTAATTTCTATTTCTGTAGTAAGTTGACTGCCATCTAGCCTAAGAAATGATCCACAGGGACTTAGCTAATTGATGAGAAACTGCACAGGCACCACTTGGGCAGCCTGCATCCTTGATGTGACTGCTGAGCTTTGTTAGTGTTTCAGCTGGGGAGAGGCTGCTGTTCTTTCCTGCTTTATGCGGTGGCTCTCCAATTACTTTGTCCAAAATAAGAGTCACTGTAAAGTACAGTGTTAAAGTTCAGCATATTAAAGAACATCTATTGTTGACCCAGAAACAACTTTGGTTAAAAAAGTATTTGTTTATAGTACTAGAATATCCTTTTGAAGGAGAGAAGTTTGATCTAGGTGGAAAGCTTGCTTTCAGTTACTTCATTGCCTATGCTGAAGTTGATAAACCACTTCAATTAAATTTTTATTTTACTTTGCTTCCTCAACTTTGTAATTTAAAATTTTCCCAGACATTTTTGCATGGCAGGATTTTCTCTTAGAGAGAAGTTCCTGCTGCAAGCTTCTCTTACAAATAAGTTTTCCTAGTAATCTCTAAATCATTTGGCATATTTCTATTCTACTGGCAAAATGCAATGGCTTAATATAGATCTATCAGTCTTACTTGTCTACAGTCGTATATATGTATGCAAGCCAACTCATTTCCACCAATAGAGCTTTCAAATTGAAATTGGTCCTATATGTCTGCACTTACTGTTGCATTTCTGTTGGAAACCTGGCAACTATTTAAACCCTTTTACTATGGCTAAAATGGCAGTTAGAGCTTGTCAGGCTAAGGTGTGTATTTTATAAATATCAAATGTATCTGCATAAAGAATAAAGCAAACTTTGGAAAATGTTATTCTCTGGATAAAATGTATAACTTTGCAAGGTTCTAATGTAAAATGGAAAAAGTTCTTGAACAGACTGTCACTATGGCAAAACTTGTAATTGAAGTTTTTCAAGCACTTCACCTCTAGTATTCTCATTCTGTTGAAGAGGTGTAAATATCCCCTTGATATCTGCTATTCCATTATATTCATGAAATTGTGGGCTAATGCATACAATTCATATTTATGCACATAGATTTATTAGTTGGGTTTTTTCTGAGATGTCTTTTTATTTTGCTAGTAAATAGTCGTAAAAGGAATACTTTTTCTTGTCTTATGTCAGTGAGAAAATTTCTGCAGCTTCAATTTTAGTAAAATGTTTAAACCAGAACATCAACAACATCAGTATGTTTAGCATCCCAGCACACATTTGAAGTAAACATGTAAGTTATGAAATGCATAAACTCCATATAAATATATTTGTATTTAAAATCTCCTTGGATGGTAACCTTTGAGGAAAAAGTTGTTTGTGCAGTGATTGAGAAGCAGCCTGACTTTTTCAGATTGACTCTTGCCAAAATTACCTTTTGCACAGCAGTGAACAAAAACCTAATTTAATTTGTTTTATGATGCATAAAGATGAGCTGGAAGGGTTTGTTTATTCCTTTCCTGCCTCTTGACCATAGTTCTATCTGGAGCAGTTAATCTTCCTTAGTTTTGCTGGACATGTCCTTTGAACATGGAAAAGCTTTTTAATGTCCTCTTTCTCTAATTTTGCTTCAAGGAGAGGGGGGTGTGTGTGTCTTCATTTTACTGCGTAAGCCTTTTTTCTGAGCAGTTTTCATTCTTTGGCAGAAGCTGGTACTGATAAAACAAACAAGCAAACAATTATAGTGTCTAAAACTTTCCCCTTATTTCACTGCTTACACAGAAGTAGCGAATAGTATCTATGGTTAATGGTGTCCTAAATCCTCTATTTGAATTTTCTTAGTAAGATGTGATAATCAGCATTTCTTAGGTTAAAAATACTTTCTTTTGAATGTTGGTGTTTCCCATACCTTGTCATCATAAGGAAATAAAATATCAGTTTTCCAATTCTCTGGTCACTTCTTTTTTCTTTCTTTTTTTTTTTTTTTTTTTTTTTTTAATTTCTTTTTGGCCTATTTTTAGATGGAATAGGACAAATTGGTCCTAACGTGGAATGTTTCTGGGTGCAGGTGCCTTCATGCTTCAGTCATTACCTGCATCATTGTTAGTCAGACTTTAAAAATGTTATTCCACTGCTACTCATTAATCTGGCATCAAACTGGAGATGTTATAATTAAGGTGGTGGCAGGATTTCCATTACTGACTACTTTCTTGAGCTGAAGGAAGAGTTAGTGCCTGCCAGCAAAGGAAATAATATATAATGCTGGCTGCCTGGTATAGCCATCAATTCAGAGTCCTCTGTCTAGCTGAACTCCAGTTCCAGTATCCTGAGATCATCCCTGAAAGGCAGCACACAGGTAGGAAATGCTGATTAATTATTATATGCAGTCTAAGGAGTGTAAATGACACAGGGATGGGGCACATAGGGCCTGATGAATCACTCATACTCTACCTAGACTCCTCTTTGTGTCTGTGGATTTTGGCCCTGTTCTTTTTTAGGCTGGCTGAGGTGATGGGGGACAGCATCCTGGGTGTGGGACAAGTTGGTTTTAAACATGTATTCAGTCAGTTAAAAAAAAATGCAACTATTCAATGAAACAGACTTGCAGGATTCAAGGGAAATGAATTGCATTCAGATTTGAAAAGCTATAAAAGAAATTAAGCTGATGCTTGTAAAATGATCATGGCATACACCATCAATATCACAAGATAAAGATTTATATCATCTTAACAAATCACCTCAGTTGGTATTATTTGCTTGCACTGAGTTATGCAGACAAAGGAACTCAAGTTTATTTGTGAATGACTTTTTGTCCACTGCAAAAATCAAGAAATGACATTTCGGTGTTTGAATCATCTTCCTCTTCTTTATTTTGTGTTTCCGCTTTCTGAGTGTCTCACTCCCTTGTGAGTCCCACACCACATATAACATACTTCATTTTCGGAGACTTCTGGTCTCTCAGATGAACACCAAGGAGAGCACATTTGCATATGGCATCACATGAATGTTTTCAGGAGGATCACACAGCAGTTAAGGCTGTGTTCTGAAAGGATCCTGCCTCTGGGTGCCATGAGCTTCCAGAAGGTCTGACCACCTGTATGGCGTATCCACACACCGTCAGAAAACAGGGTTGGGGTATAGCTTGTAGCATTTACATTCAAAAAAGCATTTACCATGTATAATCTGTATGAAGTTGATAGCTGTCACTTCTTTCATCAATGTCTTCAGCTGGCCACACGAAAGGGATAAATGTTTTACCTTTATTTTGTACACCTTTGTCCAGACCATTTGTCCTGGGTTCAGCAGTAGCAGTCATTTTTTCTCCTTCTTAGTAGCTGGTGCAGTGCTGTGTTTCTAACTTTTGGT